>OX940981.1:42100238-42355261 GCA_954871275.1 Leptopterna dolabrata
ATTGATTGTTAAGAGATACATGACTCAAGGTGATGTTTACGTCCATGCTGATTTACACGGTGCGAGTAGCGTAGTGATTAAAAATCCGTCAGGTAAGCCAATTCCGCCAAAGACTCTGAGCGAGGCTGGGACAATGGCTGTGTCGTACAGTGCCGGCTGGTCTGTCAACGTCCTGTGCCCTGCCTGGTGGGTACATCACCATCAAGTGTCCAAAACTGCTCCAGCTGGTGAGTACTTGACGCCAGGTAGTTTCATGATCAGAGGAACCAAGAACTACCTGGCTCCGACGCAGCTGGCTCTAGGTTTTGGTTTTCTGTTCCGCCTCGAAGAGTCGTCTTTGGAGAGGCACAAAGGTGAAAGATGTGTTAAAAACGCCGAAGATACCGAGCAGCAAATCGAAAACGAGAAAGATTCAGAGGAACTCGTTATCAGTGACGGGGAAGATGATCAAGAAGCTCCCGAAACAACGGAGAGGATGGAGCCTGTACCTGAAGAGGATGTAAACGAGGATGACGGAGGTGAGGCAGAGGATCAAAACTACCCAGATACAGAACTGCACCTTGAACCCATGACGATTCAGGATCAATTTAAACATGAAAGCCAAATAGCCAGGGTCACTCCGGAGGTTCTCTCGGAAGATATCGCGAACCTGAAGGTGAAGAATAAAAATCAGAAAAATAAAAAGTCTGTTGAAAGTGGTGATGAATCTGATGAGGATTCAAAGCCCCAAAAAACTTCCAGTCAGCAGCAGATGAAACGCGGCCAGAGAAGCAAGCTGAAGAAGATCAAAGAGAAGTACAAGGATCAGGACGAGGAGGAGAAGCAACTCCGGATGTCCATACTGCAATCTGCCGGTGAAAAGAAAGAACCCAAACGAGGGAAAAAGAAGGGCAAAGAGGAGCGAAAAACAGGGATCCAGCCGAA
The DNA here is from genome assembly GCA_954871275.1 of Leptopterna dolabrata. Classification (NCBI taxonomy): domain Eukaryota; kingdom Metazoa; phylum Arthropoda; class Insecta; order Hemiptera; family Miridae; genus Leptopterna; species Leptopterna dolabrata. Next base: position 42,101,163 of record OX940981.1, read on the forward strand.
ACAGAAACAGCATCCCAAACCCCAGGTATCTGTTAATAAGGATGCGGAAGATGACCAGGAGGAGCAAGAAGTGCAGGTCACCGCTGACGTCGACATCGTCAACTATTTCACTGGACAGCCCCACCCGGAGGACGAGCTCTTGTACGCCCTGCCGGTCGTCGCTCCGTACAACACTCTCCTCAGCTACAAATTCAAATTGAAAATGCTCCCAGGGACAGCTAAAAGGGGGAAAGCGGCTCACGCTGCAGTTCTCTCCTTCACCCGGGGCAAAGAAGTCTCCCAGCATGAGAGAGACCTTATGAAGAATGTCGATGATCACCTCCTCACCAGGAATTTCCCCGGTAAAGTCAAAATGGTAACCAACGTGCAAAGGAAGAAGTAATTTTTTCGGGATTAAAATGATTCGAGTAATTTTGATTGTTAACCTGTGTGATACCAATTCTTTTGGTGTAGCTCTGATATTAATTTTTCATGATAATTTATTAAATATGTTGCAAACGTAAGGGATTATCAAGATATTATGCATTGTAAATATATGTAAAATACAGTTCTTCGTTACAAAAATCTTCTCAGTATTGACAAGACTTCCTAAGTGCTTCTTTTTCCATTGCTGGTGAGCAGTAAGGCACATTCTGGGGAATATTGAGCATTCTATGTCACTGTGAGCTGGAATTACGCTTTAGTTAAATTAACATCCCCTAGAGTGGGCCACAATCAATTCCCCTAATAACCCTGTCAAATCAATCAAAATCAAAGGAAATGCCTACTTGTGAGAGTTTTTAAAATTAGTATAGTTGTTCCTTTGTACGTACATACTATATACGTCATGGAGGGCGGTGGGGGAGCAGTTTAATTGGATTTTCCCAGTTTTAGCGAATTTTCGGAGAAATTGAAGCTATTGCAATGGGACCAGCGTTTTCAGAACATGAATTTTAGAGCATCCTGAATTCGTCCCTAGATTTTAACAAAAATGTATGTACCTATATAAATATATATTGTATTTATTCGTCACTCCAGATGATATCGGTCCTTGGGTACATGATAAAAATGGTATTGCCAGACAAAAGGATGAGTTCGAAGATGAGCAATTTTCAAAAATTTGAAGGTGGGTCCAAAATCGGCACAAAAAAATTCTAAAATTGCGATCAATTGATATAAAATCACTGAAAGCAGTATGGAAGGGTGAGTAAAGACGGAAAAATACCGTTTCAGTAACTTTTCATACAGAACAGGGGTCAAATATTGGTCTTAAGGGGGGACCGGAGGCTTCCGAAAGATTCCTGGTTGCGGTATAGCCTACCTTGCCGTGGTAAGGGGCGGGTGTTAATGCAGGTAACGTAGCTGATGACAGCTCCCCCCCCCCCCCCCCCCATCCATCACACTTTGTGGATCGGTCGAGCGCTCGGCGCTCTTTGTTTTTTTGCGAGGGGCTGAATATGAAAGGGAGGTCCTCTGTTTATCGAGATCCACAGATGGAACTTGAACTTGAATCCTAAACACGACTCGTCTCTCACTTCGCTCCTGCCTCCACAGCTCTAGTTTCTAGCACCTATAATGTTGTACCGAAATTTTCATTGAAAAACAAGCATTCTAAGTTCCAGTCATGCAGCATGATCAAATGACAGCATAATTACTATAATAAATGCTAATTATAATAAACTATATTATAATAAAGGCTATGAGGGACAATAGTCCCAAGTACAATAAGAGGCTTTTCACATTCAATTTAAATTAAATTGCATTACCGTCCGGTAGTAAGGGAGAGCAAGTCCCCAATCTACAAAACTTCGGTGCCTACAATTCTACAATTTCTTTGTAACAACATTTTTCGAAAACCAATTGCCATACTAGTAAACGCTTCTTTTTGGTTTATTATTCTGTGAATAATACACCTATGTATTCGCTCAGCAAACAATTTTATAACACCCCCTCAAAATTTTTTTCTTTTCCGTTTCAAGGTGCGTAGATTCTAAAAACGCTGCAAAGTAAGCGCTGCATTCTATTGGACATACCTACAGAAATGTTGGCTGTTCATTTATTATTTCTTTCATGTGCAACAATTGAAATAGCTATTTCTGATGGTTTCCACCAATTTTGGCCCCCAAAACTTAAATTAGGTAGGTACGCTCCCTTTTTTTTTTTCAAATTATCGTTGATCATTGGTAGTGCCATTTAATCGTATTGATCCACGTGTTGAAACTTTTGCTAGTGTTGTTCTACAAATCGATGGTGATTTCAGACGAATTCGCAGGTTTTTGACTCATAAAAAATGAATTTTGGGGGCTGACCATCTGGTACAACCTCAATTTTCCACTCTTTGGTCAAAATCGACTTCATATTCGGTCTTCTCGTCCAAAAAAACATGGAAAACGATACCTCAAAAGCTCATGTTACCAACATGTTGCTAAAACGCAAAAAGTACCTATTTTTACACACATTTTCACTCATAACACCCCTGGGTGTATTCCGATCGGGCTGAAAAGTTTCGGGACACAACTAGGGCCCAAATGGAGCATGCGTGCGAAAGGACGAATTTTTTAGAGCGAAAATGAAGCCTGTACACGTGATACGGCGGACGGTGTACGGCGGACGGACATTGCATTATTTTTGGAATCTACGCACCTTGAAACGTAAAAGAAAAAAGTTTGAGGGGGTGTTATAAAAATTTTTTGCTGAGCGATTACATAGGTGTATTATTCACAGAATAATAAACCAAAATGCAATGTCCGTCCGCCGTATCAGGTGTACCGGCTTCATTTTAGGTCTAAAAAAGTCGTTCTTTCGCACACATGTTCCATTTGGGCCCTAGTTGTGTCCCGAAACTTTTCAGCCCGATCGGAATATACCCAGAGGTGTTATGAGTGAAAACGTGTGTAAAAATAGGTACTTTTTGTGCTTTAGTACCTAATATGTTAGTAATATGAGCTTTTGAGGTATCGTTTTCTATGTTTTTGGGGACGAGAAGACCGAATATGAAGTCGATTTTGACCAAAGAGTAGAAAATTGAGGTTCTACCAAATGTTCAGCTCCCAAAATTGATTTTTCATGAGTCAAAAGCCTGGAAAATTGTCTGAAATCACCATCAATTTGTATAATAACACTAGAAAAAGTTTCAACATGTGGATCAAGACGATTAAATGGCACTACCAATGGTCAAAGATAATTTAAAAAAAAAGGAGCCTACCTAATTCGTGTTTTGGGGGCCAAAATTGGTGGAAAAAATTAGAAATAGCTATTTCAGTTATTTTACATGAAAGAAACAATAAATGAACAGCCAAAATTTCTGTAGGTATGTCCAACAGAATAATAAACCCATGTGACAAGGACTTTGCAGCGTTTTTTTCTCATGTTCTTAGAAAATACGTTTTTACAGTTTCGACCTACCAACATACGAAAGAAATGTTTTATAGAAGGGTTTCACAATCAATTCGCGAGTCATGCTGTACTTTACAACATATTTATTACAATATAAAACGCGAATAAAATAATATCACAAGTAAATAATGAAAAACTGTTAGGGCACATCATCACTTCCGTCATCGGCGGTTGGTGGTGTTGGTCCTGAAAAAATAATGTAAGCTGTATTATTCATGCATTATGTTATACTTTTAATCAGGGTATGTGAATCATGTTTAATTTTAACACAATTGTAGCACCTGGAACTGGGAGCCACACAAATATGTACCAATATGCAGTGGCGTAGCCAGGATTGTTGAAAGGGGGGGGGGGGGGGGTTATCGGAAATAGAAAAAAAAATCCTGTACGTAATCGTATCGTTTTCCATGTTTTGGGGACGAGAAGGCCGAATATGAAGTCTATTTTGACCAAGGAGTGGAAAATTGAGGTTCTACCAAATGTTCAACTCCCAAAATTGATTTTTCTTGAGTCAAAAATCTGGGAAATCGTCTGAAATCACAATCAGTTTGTAGAATAACACTAGGAAAAGTGTCAACATGTGGAACAAGAAGATTAAATGGCACTACCAATGGTCGAAGATAATTAAAAAAAAAAAAAAAGAACCTAATCCGTGTTTTGGGGGCCAAAATTGGTGGAAACCATCAGAAATGGCTATTCGAATTATTTCACGTGAAAGAAACAATAAATGAACAGCCAAAATTTCTGTAGGTAGGTATGTCCAATAGAATAATAAACCCATGTGACAAGGACTTCTCAGAGTTTTTGAAATCTAAGCACCCTAAAACGGAAAAGAAAAAATTTTGAGGGGGTGTTATAACAATTTTTTGCTGAGCGAATACATAGGTGTATTATTCACAGAATAATAAACCAAAAATACTAGGTAAGTGCTTCCGGGACACCACTGTACACAAATCAGGCGCCTACTAACAATACAGGAAAATGTATAGTTATAATGTACGTGAACAGATGGGGCATAACGTCGAATTTGGATAAATATAATATTATATATCCTGAATAATTCCGCTGAATTATTCAGCGGACTGCAAACTTGATATTACGAGTAGGTATTTTGAAAGGTTCACAAATTCATTAAGCATTCCTAAATCTACGGAGAACTACAGCAAACGCGTACTTTCTAACATACCTCGGCACCACTGGCTCTACTATGCCATCAAAACATAGTTTTATATTATAATTTCCAAGTAGGGAGGTTTATACGAATATTAGTTATCCTCCGAATCCCAAGCCCCCAAAATTAGCCGTTGTAAGCGGGCCAAACCTCAGCAGGAAATCTTACGAGTCTTATGAGTCAAGTTAGGTACTCTACCTTTCATTTCATTTCAGAACATACATTAGGTATTGAAGCCTACAGGTACATTTAACACCGCGCTACATTCACAAGGACGGACGGACACACCAGTGCAAATCGAGACAGCCAAGTAGACTAACGTTCGAATTAGTTCATTATATAATATTATGATGTCAACACTAAAATTTAGGTACATGCCTATAAATATCTGGAACTTATTATAATAATTTCCTCTGATTCGAAGATGCAAAATCAAGAAATACGTAGCAACTAAGGTATAAGTAAGTATAAGTAAGGTATAAGTAACTTACCTTGGTGATTGCTACTTTTTTCTCTCTTGTCTGTGATTCCTGTATTTCTTGTTTCTGCTCAGCCTCTTGCTGAAACATTTCTTCTTTGGCATTTCGGTCGAGAATTACTGCATACAATTCAGGGCTCTGTTCAGGGCTACCGGGCTACGAGTGTTGGCTCTTGGCTGACGTAAACACAGGTGGTGCGCTTAGGGGTGTGGGGTCATCAACCCGCCTGCGAGAGGCTACTGTCATCTAGCGTCAGACTCGTGAACCCCGTTCACCAACAACTACATGAGCTGGTCATTCCCGCCACAAGAAATTCCCCAGCAGAATTTCCAACTTTTCTCTGGCAATGATCAGTCGATTTTGGTGGTTCTTGCGGCATTCTTCCTATTTTTATACGATTCAGGGCAATGCACTATGGAAATTCGAAAGATAAATTTCAATATTGTACCTAAATTTGAAAATTTTCGAAATTTGAAATTTCAAGACTGCATTGCCCGAGAGAATGGAAAAATAGGAAGAATGCCGCAAGAATCATCAAAATCGACCGATTATTGCCGGAGAAAAGTTGGAAAAACCGTTTTATACACCGTCCTGCACCCCCTTAAGGGCTAAAAATTCACTTCAGTGCGAAGACCCGAACGAGACTGATCCCGCTTAACACATTCAACTCGATCGGTTTGGACCAGAAAAATCCAGAAAACCGAAATTGATTTTTTTCTATTTTTAGTATGTTAGAGATGTGGGAACACAGCAACTATGATTAAAAATTATTGTTCCGTGCATAGGAACGTAATTATAGGTGAATTAATTATGGACGTGGATCCGCGTCATGCCGGTGTTTTGGCTTGTCCGAACACAAATCATCGAGAAGTGTTCGAATTTCTTCATCTGAATATACCTGCGATTTCAAAGGATTCAAGTAAGAATGCAGGATGAGGAGATTGAACAGAAAATACATTGGAGACATCGGAAGAAAAAACAAAATAATAGAATAACATGAAGGACTTCCCTTTCTGGTTGGACTTAGGCTCATTGTTGTTGGTAGAAATGGCTCAATCACAATGATAAAAAGTGCAAAGAAACAGTAAAAAAACACTGGGGTGAACAGGTGAGCTGAGGGAGCAGACTGACGTTCAAGGCACAGGAACTCGAAAACTTGTGGAGGGGGACTATAAAACGAACTTTGCCCTCTGAAAGCTTACAATCCAACAAAGGTTTCCTGAGAGTTAGGAGACTATCCGACCGTCCGGCTATTTTCAATGCCGCCTTTAAAACACACAGAACGATGACGCTGATCCGCATCATGTTTTGGCTTGGGAAGGATGACGCGGATTCGCTTCACGTTGGTTTGAATGTGATAAACTTCCTAATACAGGCTTTCCCAGCACTTATTCAATTTTATACGAGATTTTGATGCCGTATCCTTCACGGAAAAGCCTTCTTCATATTGGTTTATGAACAGCTTACCCTTTTCAAAAGAAACAATCTCATGCTTCCTTCGGATTCGTCTACCAGTGTTTTGAGAAGCAGAAGTAGTCGAATCACTATCGCTCAAGGTTGATAATACTCTACTGTGTTTACGACGATTACTTCTGTTAGGATCGACGTCCGACGAACTTGAATCATTGCCAATCATGTCCGACAGCTTCGGGAAGGTAAATATCCAAGGCTAATAAACATATATAAAGTTCCACTAACGAATATTTCTTGGGCAGCTACACGATAAAGAACATGGAGGCCCTGAGAAGGAATATAAAGATGGGTAGATAAGACGGAGAAGGAATGCTGAACAATGCGACAGAGATGGGTCATTGTTCCCTCTTTACTCTTATCTTTTCACCTATGTAGGTTTAATTCAAACTGTGAATCGTTCAATTCAAATTGCGTGTAGTTTAATTCAATTTGTGTAAAGTTTAATTCACCTGGCGAAAAGTTTAATTCAATTCGCAAATGGTTTAAAAGTGCGAATGCTATACATGTAATTTATTAAACTGACAGAATAACTTAACCGAAGTAGTACATATAGTAGAATAGACAGAATTTAGAAATTGTAAGAATCACGGTTGGTAGAAGACTCTTCTACCAACCGCGGTAAGAATAATAGAGAAATTCAGGATGGGTAACTTAACACGTTCTTTTTTTTTAAATATTTGTAATTGGGCTGTTGAAAATTTCGATCTCTGGATTGGCTTGGAGGAGATTCGCTAATAATTTATGATAAGATTAATAATTAAAAATCAGAGGTAAGTAAATGATTCGTTCGTCTTCGTCAAGGGATTCGTCTTCTGGTGGAGCTGCAGGTTCATGATTTGCTGTAGGTCCGAGGGCTTTATCTAAGCCTCGTTTCCCGTCTCTGGTGTCAGCTCATTACCCAACCATATTTATCTGCACTTGAGTGAATTCCCTGTAAGAGTGATGCTGGGCGTAGGGGATAAGTCCACAAGGTCTGGCTTAGGTAGACTTAAGGAAACTACAGTACCAACCTATCTGTGACGGTTCAAACTAATTCTTGAGCAGTGTAGATTTTTAAAACCTCTGCTCCCAAACCCCCCTCAGGTGTTGACGAGGTGTTACAAAAGATCTGCAATGGCTTTGAGGCTCATGCCTTTATGGAACGATTTCACAATCGGTGCTTTACCTTCTCTGGAGATGAATGAGTTGGTGTCACACCCAGTGAATCCTTAAGTGAACAGGACTATTTTTGCCATATCCACCGTTTGTAGCTCAAAGAAGTAATATGTCTCTACTTCCCCTCTTCCTGGTTTCACAAAGCTTAAGTATATCAGTTTAAGGTTAGTGCGATTAGCAATACCAGTAAATCTATATCCTCGCGCGCTACCTTCCTCTCACATGATGCTTTTGCCAACTCCACATAGGACTATGCCACTGTCCGCAACCTTATTCAGTACGTGACACAGCATGTTTATGAACCATTCACTAAGCCAAAGAGACATCTCTTTTCGGTCCGACTCTTTTGGTAGAAGAGATATCCATGACAGGGTTATTCAGTAACTTCTAAAAGAGATAGTTGGCAGCCATCTTGGCATTTTCGATTTCTTTCAGAGAGACACCAAATTAGGTGTCTTTTCTCAAAAGAGAGAGAGAGTCCCTTCCTCATTTCTCATTTGTTTGACAGAGATCATGTATCATCCTTTGTTCATCGTCTACCATGTCGGCCATTTGGGTGTATGTTTTTTCATCTCTTATGGCAAGTCGATTGTTCATTAAAAATATTATCGATTCATGAGTAAAAACGTCTAAATAGGTCACTGGTGTAGCCAGGATTGTTGAATGGGGGGGGGGGGGGGGGTGTCGGAAAAAGAAAACGTTCCAGTCATGCAACATGGTTTTAAGAGCGAATTTTCAAAGAAATATTCGTGCTATTGTGTAAGAAGGTGATACAGCGAGAAACCATACCACTTTTCAGAAAATATTTTTACCGTCGAAATAGTCTGACCGTCGTGATTCAACATCCCACACAACGTCAGGTTAATTAATATTGATTTTAGCCCTCAATACCAATTTTTGACCCCCAAAAATCAAAATTTGACCCATATTCTATATGAAAAACAATGAAATGGTATTTTTCTGCCTTTACTCACCCAGTCTGGGGCTTTTCGTCCGACTACCCTGCCAGCATCGTGGACATGATCAGCTGTCCTCCAATGGGAGGATCAGAATTCGGTCTGATAATTTCGCTCTTTACTTGGCTACTCATTGCCTCGTCCCCTTGAGAGGAGTTCGCCCAACAGCTACACGGGTTATACTTGGACAATGAGGGCATTAAGATATTCCAAAAATCCTCATTTTTATACTCACTGGAATACTCCATTGCCAAAGTGAGACGAGCTAGAGCTGTTTCCCATAGTTTCAAGGCGTCTACATAATCATGAACACTGGAGATATTCGTGAGGTAACCATGCAGTGCTACAACAGGTGTCCAGTAATATCAACACTCATGACGCCAATTCAATTTTATGACTTACATGTACAAACAAAATCACAATGTTCATCAGGATTTTAGGTAGAGACACCAACAGGCTTAATCGACAAGAACAAGAAAAAGAGCAAATAACTAAGAACATTGGAAATGACCTGAAATCGATGGATCTCAAAATAAGTTTATACATCGCAGCCTGTGGGGATCTACCATTGAGCGAGATACATCCTAGTCCACCAGTTATTTCGTCGGATTCGAACCGTATTGAGAACGCCTGTCTTTTGTCCGTCAATGACAGCATACCGCCTCCAGAGAGTTTGCTGGCTTTGTTAAAACACCCGGAGGGCCAGGTCTTGTCAACTAGAACTTACAGCGTGCTTAAATGGCTGGCACTGGGGTTGATAGAGCCGAAAATAACTTATTTGGAACCTGAGATGTATCAGGATATACTGAAGCTGTGTGTTCCTGATAGTAAAACTGCGATAGAGCCGAAGCCCGAGGCGATTTTCTCGTTGAAACCTCACAACCTGTCAACACTGGGGCAAGAATGGGCGTCCCGAACGTGTTATGATGACACAAATTATGCATTTCTACCGTGTAACGTTGAGTATCTACATTGTTTGATTTATAAAGGTCTGGTTTCCAATAATCTGGAAAAAGATGGCTCGCTCGTGCTGTACACAGACTTGAAATACTGCGTAAACATCGCCCCTTCAGCCTGGACATGGGGGAAAAGCATGTTGGGAGTTAATCTCAAAGTAATTGCAATTGTTGAGTTTGTGGATAGTACTTTGAATGTTAGATCGGAAGAAAATGGAATCACACATTCAGAGTTTGGCGATGTCACTCTGAAGAACTACAAGCTGTTAGACTCCACGTTTGGTAGGATACGGTACTTGCTTGTGTACCCTCAAGAAAAAAGACATCCACCATTCATGGTACGTTCGGTGCCTGAGAAAAGGAGTATCGTTCAACGCACTATGGCTCTGACTTGGGCCATTGTCATATGTTTGGCATTAGTACTCCCTGCAATAAAAAATGTAGAGAACGACACACCACTAAACTAGCCACAATGCAACGTGCTGTAGACATGGGAATAAAGATTACGAACAAAAACGCTGCAAATCCCTACACAACGATTTATTACTTTGTACAGAACAGCCTTTTGTTATAGATCACAACTCTCTGTATAGATAAACCTTCTATACCTATAATTACGTACTATTCTATACATATTATGTACATCGCAGACCCTCCGTACCATAGTACCTAACCCCGTACTCTTTATTAGGTGCCTACCTAAATCACGTGTTGAATGTAGCTAAAATAATTCTGTAGATGAAAAACAGTAGCTAAAATAGCAAAAAGAAACACAAATAATGAAGTTCTGAAGGGAAATTGTTGATGTGGAGTGAAAAAATATTCAAGCCCAGTAGAGTTTGGATCTCGGGAACTTTAGGGTATCAGTTCGTCAGTTAGACCACTACACTACATTGTCCAGCTAGCAGGAGACCAGTGACGTGCGCTCAACACAGCTTGATGCCTGCATACGCCTTGCTCTTTACAGCAAATTGTACAGCACATTTTATGGCAACATCGTAGAATGTTCCAGATGGTCTCAAAACTTCAGAAAAAAAATTGAACTATTTAAAAATGCGAGATAACCCACTCCTCAAAATACAATTTTCGGAGATAAGGATACTCGGGCCATTCCAAACCCTATTTTTCACACATAGAGTTGAGTGACAGTAACTTCAAGAACCAACTAGAGGCCAAATGGGACCCATATACCAAATTTCATGAATTTTGGTCCATGGGAACTAAGGAAAAAGGCGCGGACGGCGGACATTTTTGTATTCGATATTCGTATTCTACGTCTCTTTAAACATAAAACATCAAATTTTGAGGTTACATTTTTTTCATGGTCGATTCTAAGAGTTTATTACTGAAAATAATAACCCAAAAGAGCTGGTCTGTTAGTGAGCCAAAAGGAGAATCGGGGAATGGCTCGCCCATAGCCCGTAACACTACAGAGGCAACTAGGTATATGGTGTACCTACTCATACAGTACCCAGCATGATTTCCGTGGTTTCAAGTAGAGATGGGTATCTATAGGCGATGGGATGATTTGCTGTCAACCCTGTGGCCGCTCGAGGAACCTGCCTCCTAATACCACCACCACTCTGTGTCATCCTCCATGTTTTTAGTTTCCCTAGAAACTCTGCAGATGCTATTTAAAAAAAATCACTCCAACATTTTGATCAAAACACTAACAGAAACTAAGCATCTGGACAGAAACAAAACCAGCAGTCTTGACCTTGTCATGAAACCCAGTGGCTTCCTTGATCCACACACCGAATTGGAAGTTTCTACCTACCAAAAGACATGGCCGACTTCGTAACCATTATGAATGCTCTCTATATTAGGTGTATGTTCAACAGCTTTTTTTAAATCCTAAAATACGAGGTAACCATGGGCTCATAAACATACTGGACAACCTTGTAAGTGAAAGAATTTGAACCGACGAATTTATTTTTCCGAACAGTAATTCGGTAAGTACCTACTTGGCACCCATTACACATCATCAACATGAACCTATAAACTTACCGGTTTGATTGAAATACTTCTACACTTTGACGTCATGCTGGGCAAGGGGGTCCCGCCCAGGCGGGAGGGGTGCAATGACGTCAATCGTTACCAAAACTTTGAAAGCTCATAGAAACAGAACAATATTCATCTTAGGAGAGTGGGCTGATCTCAAAATTCTTAGAATGGAACCTACTTTCATTTAAAAATGGGAAAGTATATATGAAGGAAACTATATATGAAGAGTAGGTAATCCTCATTAACGAGTCAGAAAAAAGCTGAGTTCTTTATTATTATCCTTCAGCAACTGGAAATTACGAAGGAAGTCAAAACGATACCTTACAGTTAAGGAGGAAGTGATACTAAAGTTATCTTTACCTATTAGGCACTTAAGTAGATATAAAATATGATAAAATAATATTAGTACGTAGTACCTGCCAAGGGGGAAAAATAATGTGTACATAAATACTTAATAGAATCATTTTTATATTGCAGTACCATTTTCGTTTTGAACAGTCGGATCAAATTTTTTTATATACAAACTATTATACTACATAAAAGATTTCAATGATCCAGAAGGAAGATCTGAGTTAGGTAGTACATACTACAGGGGAGGACACTACTTGATTGTGCTACCTGCGTCTACAAGATCAATATGGGAAATCACAATGTTATTTGAACGTGAATGACGTTGGTATTTGCAAACTTGACATCACTGATGTAGGTGCACACAAGTAAGTTGTGATTTCCCATGTTGATCTTTTACCAGCGTACTTGTATCTTGTACCATTACAGTTACCTGCGTACTTGTATGGTGCAGTACTGAGGAGCTAGTGGTCAAATTTGTTACCTTGCGAGAAGAAGAAGAAAACATTACCTGCCACGGCTAAACACGGACTATGATGCAAGCACACAGTACCAGTGTAGACAACATAACCTTACTATATACACAATGATTATCGGTCTAACAGCCTGTTTATCAATCTAATGATCCGCCTGGTAGGGAAGATTTGACCAGCCGTACAGGCTATCAGGAAGTTAACTTCAATAATGGTGTTTATCCACCCTCAGTTAGTTACCTGTAGGAGTTAGAATTTACTGACCTCCAGTTGGGCATATACAAAAATGTAAACAGAGGATTAGGGAGATAGTTTACGACTTCCTAACCTCGAAAACCGTGTTTTTCGTTCATTTTCATTTGATTTTTCAAATTACACCAAGTTGCAAAATTCACCACCATGTGGCAGCACCAAAATTAATCCATTTTATTCTACTTCTCATTTGAGAATGGAGCGAGATATTTCAATTTGGAAAACGGATTTCTCATCAATATTCACGTAAAATTCCTGGTACCGAACTGGTTAAAAAAGCGTGCAAAATTTGTTTGCTCACTGTTCCAAAAAAATTGTGTTTCATATTTTGAACATTTTCAAAAAGTGGCTTAATAGGCACTTGCACTGGACTCTAAAGAATACAAATCCGTTTTCAGAATTTTTCTAAATTGTCTGTAGCCGACGGATTCTCGTTTCCAAGATTTTGGGGGCAGAGAGTTCTTGGCAGGAAAGTTGAAAACGGGAATGTCCAAGAACTCTGAATGTCCTCACAGAGACACCGACAGACCAACGCTCCAATTCTTGATCTTTGCCACCAAACACTGTAAGAAGGTTCCTATAAAGTAATAAAATCAAGAAAGCAATTTTTGGATATTTTCAAAATATGAACATTATTTACCTAACAGGTTTTTGAGCAGTGCGCCAAAATGAGCATACTTTCTGAACCTAGTAGGTTACTACAGTGCAACTACGAACTAAGTGAAACACTAGTTTCAAAAAATGATTGAAATTTTAACAATCACCTACTACCTAAGAGTTTATGAACAGTGGGCAAACATTTGCACACTTTCTGAACCAACCAAGTAGTGTTGATTAGTGCAAGTAGGTGTGAGAACACTTTCCAAACATGATTACTATGTGAACAAATACGTGCATAAGTAACAGTTTTTTGAACAGTGGACAGAAATTTGCATACTTTCTGTGCCAGTTTATTAATGCATCAAGTTCAATGAATGTAAGGACAGGGAAGTTGAAAAATGGGAATGTCTGAGGTGGCCAAGATCTCTCTACCCCCACGCACAGAAGCTCCCGATCTTGACCCTTGTCCCCAAATCCTGGAAACGAGAATCCAACGGCTACAGTCAATTTAGAATAATTCTGAGAACAGATTTGTATTCTCTAGAGTCCAATGCAAGAGCCTATTATGCCACTTTGTGAAAACGTTCAAAATTTGAACATTTTTTTGGAAGTCAGCAGAAGAAATTTGCACTTTTCGAACCAATTACCCAGAATTCTACGTGAATATTGATGAGAAACCCGTTTTCCGAACTGAAATATCACACTCCTTCTCAAACGAGAAGTAGACGAAATTGGCCCCGATGGTGCTGCCATCTCTTACCACAGATTCTCACCAAAACATAGTGACATTTACTCTTAAATAGGGGAGCAAATAGAGTCCCCTACAGAAAGGAACAATTTTATTGCAATTATTGCATTAAAATTGCAATAATTTTATTGCAAGCTGTTGGCTACTCTTAGCTTTTGTGCGTTGGGTACTATGTTGATTTCTGGTCGTGATTTTTGCGTAGAGAGCAACAGCTCAGTGTCCGAAATAGTAAAGCACGACTTCACGGCTATTGCCGGATCGATAAATGCCAGAATGGCATCCTATAGGATCGCTCGATTCCCTGTTGTGATCACTTCAATTGATTGAAATAATCGATGATCACATAATCCATGCTGCTATCCAGCTGTTAGCTGATAGTTGAGTTCCGATTAACGCCTCAACCCGTTATATAACAGTTGATGATAAACTCTGTTTAGCGCTTCAATTGATAAAACGGCCTTAAACCTAAAGGTTAGTAATATACCTAATTACACAATTCAGGTACAAAATTAAACAGTAGTACTGAGTTCACCTTCAACAGGTTGCACATTGTCGGAACAGTGACAGCTCACATAAACTGCCGCAGAATTTGAAATAGAGGCCATCTTGGATTTAAGAACTCTTGATTACAAATTCCATTCTTCCAGTAGAATGCAACGTAGTTATGTTGCAAAATTTACAGCATTCCATCTATAGGTAGTGTATTTTAAATTAACCCTCCAAATATTAGGTGGAATCGGTAGTTACCCCCACATTTCGGTTTTTTATAATGTAAAATTGTCAAAAACATAAAAACATTTTTTTTCCCTCGCCAGACTTGACTACATTCATCCTCCAAGCGTCTGTAATGCTTAGAGCAGAAAACATCACTACAACGGTTCTTATTACGATGTTTTGTTCTTCAAAAAACGTGGCTGGGGTCCCTACTGTACTAATTTTGGATTTAGAGATCTCTCATTTAATGAATAGCAAAACCTATGGAATAAAGGCGTGGGGTCACTGGGGACCCCACCTGATACTTAAGGTTTGTTCGGACAGACAGTCCTGGACCAGCCCAAAATGGAACTGCTTTCTGAAAATGAGGGGACAGAACAGTCCAGGATTGAGTTCAGAACTCTGGCTGTCCGAACATGTGCTGATTCTCAATGGATAACCTGAAGCATTGTAACCTTCCACATAAACAGAAGATAGAAGCATCGAGTTAGCATGTGCAGGGGGCCTATTCACTAAGCAAAAGGAACATCTCTTTTCGGTCCGACTCTCTTTTGGCAAAAGAGATTTTTATATTATCCATGGCAGGATTATTCAGTAACTTCTAAAAGAGAGTTGGTGGCCGTCTTGGCATTTTCGATATTTTTCAGAGAGACACCGAATTAGGTGTCTTTTCTCGAAAGAGAGTGTCTTTCTCATTTCTCATTTGCTTGATAGTGATATAGGTAGTTCATCCACTACCACATCGGTCATTTTGATGTGTTTTTTTCATCTCAGGTAAGTCATCTTCAGGAAAGTCGATAGTTCATTAAAAATATATACATATTATGGATTCATGAGTAAAAACGTCAAAGTACGGGTTGAGGTAGGCCACGGGAGCTATTCAGTAAAATAGACAAACCAGGGAGATATTGGAAGAGACTGTCTCCAGAGGGGAGACTATCTCTCCCGGGATATTTTGAAAAAAGATAATTTCTTTTCACTATCTCTTTTAGTGAATAGGCCCCAGGATCAATCGTCGAAATAACAGGACTGTTAGAACTAGTCCGGAACAGTCCTGGACTGTCTGTCCGAACACCCTTGATCCAGGACCAGTTCTGGCACTGTCCAAACGCACAAAAAGGGGCGTGGCTCGGATAGAGCGGTCCAGGACTGTCTGCCCAAACGAACCTTTAGTGTCAGATTTTTCATTCGGTATTCGGAAGGTTAATAGTGAACATTTGATATAATAGTCTGCCACCACCATCAAGTACCCACATAAAACATCTCAGATTACATAATAATTATGTAGACCATTAACTTATCATGTTAGATCGAACGAACTGATCTAAATCAAATGGGGAATTGTTGTGGCCCATATCAACAGTCGGATTGTTGTAATACGTATTGGTATGTGGGTTATAGTAGTTTTGAGCTAGATACACAGAGTGGTTGGGTGGTAAGTGAGGAGTGGTGTAAGGTTGGCTTATAGGATGACTGAAGCTCGGCACGACGTTCAGGCTGTTGTTGGGTTGATACACCTGAGGATCATTTTGACTGGAGATGGCGCATTGCTCAGTCTCGACATCGGGAGTTTCCTGGGGCACCGCCTTCGGTTTTCTACTACTGCTAGTGCTGTTCTTATGGTGCATAACTTCAATGTGCTTCCTTAGAGTGCCCCGCTGAGCTGCTTTATAACCGCAGAAGGAGCATTCGAAAGGCCTCTCCCCTGCCACACAAACATAACATTTGTTAAACACCATTTCAAGACAATCATTACAGAACAAAGTCTTACCGACCCGTAGGCATTTGAAGACGATCAAAATATGGCTATCCTAAATAAAAGCTAAATTTATGAAGAAACTGTGGCTCAGAAATCTCTATAAAAATTATCGTAATCACTCTTCATGAATATATCAAAAATCGATTTAGTGAACAAAAAAGGCGGATTCAAGCAAGTAAAAGTTCCAGTTCCAGCAGCAGGACCACAAGAGCTAATTTTTATGTAGAAACGTACACCTCAATCTACACTCAAATTTACTACATCACTCACATTTTTCTTAATTTTAAACCGTAATTATATTCCAATTTGGTGGTTTTTAAATAGAAAAAAAACTCAATTGTTGACCATCTTTATAACACAAAAACTGAAAGTTGTCCGGAGTACAAATCCGGTGCCATTTTTGGTGCCTTTTAAAAAGTTTTTAGCGCTTTTTGACCCATCAAAAATTCAAATTTGAGATGAATCTTTCTGACTATCGAAATACCTAGTCTCTTTACACCAATTTTGGTGATTTAATATATGTTTTACATTATTTTTAGCCAATTACCAATTTCTAATTTTACCTACTATATATTTATCTCGTAGTAAGAACAGATACAGTCAGGAGTGATACATAACAACATGCATGTTTATATATTAATACATATAAAAATTTGTTAAAATCTAGGGATATATTAAGAATACAGCAGAAGAATCGTGAATATTTTCAAACTACTTAATTACTAAAAATGTTAGAACCATTACAGCAGCAATCATGTTCTTCGAAAATTGCTAAAATGTTAGCAAACGAATTTGATTAGCAATTGCTATTGATGCAATGCATCAACTGAGGAGATTTCAAGTCGGGAAACTAACTGGCTTCAGTTAAATACGAGTAATGTAAAGATGATGTTTTTGAAATCTCACCAGTGTGTCGTCGCATGTGAGCAGTCATAGTAGCTCGCTTATACGATCTGAATTCGCAAAAATCGCATGCAATATTCCTGGCACCTGCAAGAGATTTAGCAAAACATCGATGAAGCAATAGGACTCATACATTAATTTCATTCTAAGTGTGAGACGACTCGGAAAAAACGTTGCAAAGTGCTCGCCACAAGGGCTATTCTATTGGACACACCTACAGAAATGCTGGCTGTTCATTTATTGTTGCTTACATGTGCAATAATTGAATTAGCTATTTTTGATGGTTTCCACCAATTTTGGCCCCAAGAAACAGGAACTGAGCTCCTGTTTTTTTCTTCTCCAAATTACCTTTGATCATTGATAGTGCCATTTAACTGTCTTGATTCACCTGCTGATACTACTTCTAGTGTTACTATACAAATTTATGATGATTTCAGCTGATTTCCCAGGTTTTTGGCTCATAAAAAATGAGTTTTGGGCGCTGAACCTTCGTTACAACCTCAATTCTTCACTGTTTGGTCAAAATAGACTTCACATTCGGTCTCCACGACCTAAAAAACATGGATAACGATACCTCACAAGCTCGTGTTACTAAAACACCAAAAAACCCCTATTTTTACACCCATTTTTAACCCATGACACCCCCGGGTATATTCCGATCGGGCTGCAAAGTTTCTGGACACAACTAGGGCCCAAATGGAGCCTGTGTGCGAAAGAACGCATTTTATAGACCGAAAAGAAAGTACACAATAACTTATTGTGATAACTTATTGTCCCTCCTCCTCTAGCATACAAAAATGATCTTGGCCCTGTATTTACTCAACATGTTCTCACTTTTCAACGCCACAATGTTCATCATTTCAACATGGATTTATGATGTTGATGATAGGATTTCGATAGGAATGTTCCGCTTACTTACTGTCGAGATTTGCGCGCCAGCTAACATCCAGACCACTGATCTATACAGAATAGCGACCTTCATCCTTAACCATTCTACATACATTTTTTTTTATCCAAAGGGCGGATGTTTTATTTTTGAGAGGAATCCAGAATTGCCATTTGTACACAAAGGAGCGATTCCATGTCCCTCCAGATACGTGATTCTTATATTCTGTCGTCTGACTTCGGACATTAACACTGCAGGTCTTCCCCTCACGTATTTTGAGGTTCAAGTGAGGCGTACCATTTGCTTGGATCCATGCGGTATAATCTGTTATGGGTATCCAGCATGAAACCAAATGGATTCATCCTCACTGAACAAGTTAGCAAGTTGGCATAAGGGGGTTGTGCCCATACCTATATTATGATCATGGAGATGAAGGTTTGAGTCTGAAGAACATGTTAGACATCGGATTACAGCACGTTCAATACCTTAACCAGTCTTATATCAAACAGTCTGAGATCAAAACAGTCTTATATTGCTAGGCGCGATATTAGGAGTTTGCTAAACGTAAATTGCAGTAGGTAGGCAAAAACACTGACCGTGAATCCTCTTATGACCGTGCATTCTACGCCGGCACTTGGTACTGAAGCCACAAATGTCGCACGTGAAGGTCTGCGAACCTGAAACAATGAGTTCAAGCTCTTACAAACAACAATGTTTACATCAAACTCGATAGCTGTATTCTAACAACACGATTCAGTTATTACAGAGGTATCAGGCAGTTGAACTTACCGTGCTGTTGGGCTAAATGGCGAATTATGCTATTCCGGCTGACAGTTTTGAAATTGCAGGCATAACACTGGTAGGGTTCACCTGAAATCACATAAAGGACTACCTGTGAAGGGTGAAAAAAATACCAAAGGCGGAATCTCTATGAACCCGAGGTGTTGGTAGCTCAGGGAGCTAGTACCAATTAAATGTCCTCAAGTATCCTGAAGGGATCAGTGTAATAAAATCGGTAAAAATACACCAACAAATTGCTGTAAAATCACCATAAGTTGCATTGAATGATGCCTTGAGACAGAAAACGATTTTCAAAAATATGGATTATTTCTCTAAAAAATTCGCTAAATTGTCATATTAGGTAGAATGGGTAAAATCATCAAAAATGTCTATAAATTCATCAAAAGCGGTACAGTATGCACCGGACATAAGAAGACGTTTCAGTTGTCAGACAAACTTCTTCTCATAAAGTGTTCTAAATGCCATAAACAGTGAAGTCACTAATCTCGTGTTATTTATCATGTTCTACACTACCGATCTACCTGTTTCATGTTACTGGTGTGTGTGTGTGGGGGGGGGGGGGAGTACGTGGGATAGAGACAATGGTGTAAAAGGGTGGAGGGGGTATCCAAGTAGAAGAGGAGAGGGGGATGGTTACCTTCCTAAGGGCCGGTTTCACCAACGCAAACTATCCAGAGATTAATCTCAGGTTTAAGCCATAGATTCTGAGAAAAGACAGTTTCACGAACCTAATCTCACAATAACTCTCGCTATCGGCTGTAAGGAGCTCGATTTGTTCTAGTTTGTTAACTAGTCGGTCTTCCTGAAAGCTGATGGCTTCAGGAGAGTTCGAGCCGTTACTAGTAAGTATGCTGCCTTGGATATATTGCTAGGAGAGAGAAAGGGCACTTTGAAATTGTAATTCACTTAGGTTTATTGTTGTGCAAACTCACATTATAATATATTATTGTTATTATTATACCTATTATTACGCTATAATTTGCCTTTAAGGGTCCCTAAGCTCTCCAGTGCACATATCTCACATGCGACGCGATTCGTACTCTGTAAGAGGCGCAACTGTAGGAAAGTTCGCTTTACCTTGAGTGTGGCGAGTCGGTGGCGTGAAGGCGGCAGATATCCCGAGAGGCTGGCTAGTTCCTCCGGTTGATGGATCTAGAGTGAGGGGTCGTCACGTTCTTCATGCGGCCAACGGCGAAGATCGTCCTGGCATGGCACTTGGTACTGTGTGTGCTCATGCCACGGCGCGATAGAACTTCGTCTCCGATGACTATTCGGAAAAAGGCGTTGATTCCTATCCTTCGATGGTTTTTATCACCTCTATTGACAGTGGGGATAGTTTTGGTGAAGTTGGGCACAGGCGCGTGGCTTCAAGGTCCCAGCCAGATTTTCTTGCTGATCCTGGCAGGAAGTTCGGTCAGCGGGAAACTTTTTTGTGGTGTTTCTCACGCTGGGTTCGTTCAAGAGATTGCTGAGATGTGGGAATGGGCCGTTTCCATTCGCACACCGGCGCATTAAGGTAATACCTCCTTTCAGGTAGTTTAACCCTCTGATCTAAAGTTGATCTCCGATTCTCTGCGAGGCCATCGCCATTTTTAAAACCTATTTGTTTCGTGTTTTTTCATACCCATAATTTTCATCAAATATTTTGTGTGATGAATCGTTTCATTCAAGTGTCATCCTCCGACGAAGGTTTCAACGAACTTATCGAAGTGGCAGTGCCAAGGCGGCGGATAATTCGCGAAAATGTCGACCATTTCCAGAAATGGGATGACGGCGATTTTTTCGCGAGGTTTCACCTTTCCAAGGAAGGGTGCTTCGTGCTCGACATTACAGAAAACTTTGTAGTTTTCCAAACAGAAGTAAGACCAAAAATATGTGTTATTACATGGTTTGGTACCAGGTAGGCAACAACATCGGACCTTTTGAAAAAAAGGTCATAGTGTTTGTTGAATGGGTTGACCATGTTTTTGCTTCAGAATACTGAAGCTAGGTTCACATGGAAATGCCATTCCGGATGGCAATCCGGTACGGCAACGCGTTCTGCAATGCTAATGGCCAAAGCAAAATGGATTTTGCAACACAATTTCATGAATACTATATCAAAATCAGCAGGTATTTTCTGCTGTTGGATCCGCTGCCGTATCTGCGTAGAGGTTAATGTGCACATCTCTCATTTGCTTGTTCAGCCATATTGGAATTCGACATGCCTAGTTGATTTTGCCGGTTAGATCTACAGTTATGATTCCGCTGCCATGTAAACGCCTCTGCCGCAAAAATTATGGTGAACACGTTGCAACTCCATGTGAACCTAGTTTAGCAGTTTCTTGTTTGTATATTGTTGTACTGTATTAAACAGTTTAACGTCTCCACAACGACTGATGGCAGACAAAACGTAAGTATCTATAGAAGAAATATCACAGATCCATCACTCACGGATGCAAACTCGTGGATCCATTACGCTGATGCAAACCCAGGAACGGCTAAACTGCCGACCAAAACGTCGGTGAAACTGTCGAAGTTCTGAACCGTGGATCAAATTTGAATCCAGGGTTTGTTGATAAGAGGTTTAAACTGCATTGGTGAAACCGGCCCGAAGAGCCCTCCTTCGGGTTGCTTGGAATCAGCACCGCATTGCTTGGGGAATGCAAACTACACTTGCAGAAGTGATATGTATCACCGATTCATATGCCGTATTTAGTCATACAGATATGCTAAACTCAATCACGTGTGCCTGATGCAATACTGTTCCAACGAACCACCCTAGTCAGCAGCAGTTACAAGACAATCTAAGACAGTCTATGAATAAGAAAATCGCAGGTTTCATTCATTCCCAATGGCTAAGTACCCACCTCACACATAGTAATTTCCCACTCTATTTACCACCCCAATTTCAATCAATCAAATTGTAAAAATGAAAAATAAAATAAAAAACAGTTATTGAAAGGTTGTCTATTTCCGCTAATACACTGTTCAAGAAATACACTGTATTAGTGAAAAATAGAGCACCTATCAAAAACCGTTTTTTATTTTGAAATGGGTTTCCACAATTTCATTGCGAGTGATTTTGTGCAAATCAAATTAATGGGCAATTTTCGAAGGTCAAAAATCCTCGTTTATTTTGGCCAAATTCTGTTCAATAACGGAAATTGACACTTATTGACCACATAATGAGGTGTTTATGTCAGAAAGCCTAGGCTGAATTGCTGAGTTCTCGCCAGAAATGACGAATCAAGTAAATCACCGAGAGGGTCAACTCAAATCCAGCTTAGAGTGCTAGTGCATCACTTTAAACGATGTAATGATCCACAATGGATAGATGGATGAACGGAACCGCTAATTTATTTAAAAAAATTAAAAAATGCTCCGAATGATTCCACAAAGGTTTATTATTTACCTGTATAGATGCTCCTCTGCGCAGATCACTGTTTTCTGTGGTCAATACCCTCGAGCTCCCCCCCCCCCCCCCCCCTCGGAAGCCCTAAATTGAGTACTGAGCCAGTCCCGGAATTAAAGTTTCATACAATTCAATTCAATAATTCAATAATTAATTATTTGTAGTTATTCATGAAGCATAAGGCAAATAATAAACCGTTGTGTAATAATTTACCTGTATAGGTGCCCCTTCTACATGGATAGAACTGTTTTGTAATAATTTACCGTTGTGTAATAATTCACCCAATAATACTTCAACGTTTGTTCAAGTTGTAAAAGTAGCTATCAACAAAATCCAAAAGATCCATAATTATTTTTCAAATGAAATAATATCACAGAACAACCAACTCGACTTCATACAGCCATCCGTGATTATCCTAGCGATGATATCTGGGCCGGATTTATACCGTTTGATTCACGATCATGTTGACGAAGCTTTTTGGTGCAAACGAACGGCTGGTCGTAGGTACAATACACCGGGTCGTCTCAAAAAATTCTTTAGTTCAAGATCAATTTAAAAACGTAAAAAAACCATACCCTTCTATTGAAAGTTTTTGAGCTACGGCGTTCTGAAAATTTCAACCCCTATTTTTCGCCCCTTAGAGATGACTGCCAGTAACGCCGAGCTTCGAGGACCAACTAGACTCCAAACAGGACCTACAAACCAAATTTCATTAATTTTGATTCATGGTAACTAAGAAAAGTGCGGTGTACGGTGGACAGACAGAAATTTTTTATTGTATTTTCGGATTCTACATACCTTGAAACATAAACCATCAAATTTTGAGGGGGTGGGGGGAGGAGTCCAATTTTTTTTTTTTTTTTCATGCTCGATTCCAAAGGTTCGTTATTGAAAATAATAAACCAAAACACGTCCTCTAAATCAGACCAAGGGGAGGTTCACGAAATGTCAAAGCACTGGTTCTTGAAGGTTGCCAGGAAGGTTAGCCATTTCTAATGTAGAGTTGTTGGCAGCATTGAGAACTTTCACCTCCGCAGCTTCGCTCCGCCTCCTTGGGCCAACAGCCAAAAGGTACGTAATTTTTTTGCCGCATTTTTATTTTTAATCACACTCATTTAACAACGATTGCTTAATTTTGAAAACGGGCTTCAACTGGATACTATCCCCCCCCCCCCCCCCCCCCAAAAAAAGAAGAAAATTCCCCATTATACAATTCCTGCAAGCGCAACCACAACAAGAATCCTCTGTGCTTGTCCAGACAACAAAAACTGCTGCGCCAATCCTACAAACATAATATCCATCAAGGTACTGTAGGCGCGTAAACACTGCTAGTAATCCTTCTAGGATATTAAATTCATTCCTTGTGTAAACAAACTCGTACCGTTTATATGCCATAAAAATCATCACCTACCTACACATAACTAACAAGAAATATGAAAGCTTAAAAAGAGTGGATCTCAGAAAATTTACATCTGACAGTAATCCAGTACACCAGCATACTATACCCATATTACAATAATTACCGATTTCTACAAATATTACTGATTTCTACAAATCGTACTGCTTTCATCTGTATTAGGGATTTACCTTTGTGGCCATCTATGTGGCGCTTGTATCTGTATTCACTGATGAACTTGCGTCCGCAGGTATCACAGGTATAGTTATATTGAGTTTCATCTGAAACAGGTACAACACATTCTAAACGACAATATACAATCCCATCAATGATAAGTTATTGCAAACTGTTGAGATATAAGGGCATCGATAGTACTGATTGTTCGCCGATGGTGCAGGGGCAGTAGTGGTGCTGGGCTCAGAAAACGGTGGGGCACCAAACCAGAATACAAAACCAACCATTTTTCTATAAAATACCTTAAGACAACAACACCCTTCCCTTTACTTAGGAGCAAAGGCTCCTAAAAGTTTAGGCCCTTCCTGAACTTTTAATCAACACTCTATTGTCATACCAAAACACCGAGAATTTCGACTATAAATTACCCACCGAATTCATGTGGTAGGTACAAAAATATAGTAAACTAAAATACAACAAAACAATCCACAGAACCAAAAACAGCAAACAGGACAAAACGAACATAGGTAGCACAAATCCTAATCTGCCATCAGAACCAGATTGAAAACAAACGCACAAAATTCGACTCAAAAAATGAAAAACTGATATCTCAACAGAAAAAGCGAATGTGATTCACGAGACAACAAACTGAATCGAAGGGATCAAATCGATTGTGAGCAGGAACGATTCTTGGGT
The DNA here is from genome assembly GCA_954871275.1 of Leptopterna dolabrata. Classification (NCBI taxonomy): domain Eukaryota; kingdom Metazoa; phylum Arthropoda; class Insecta; order Hemiptera; family Miridae; genus Leptopterna; species Leptopterna dolabrata. The sequence goes on from OX940981.1 coordinate 42,125,876, forward strand.
TGAAATCAGATTCTGGGTACAGGGGCCCAAAGTGGGCGTGGTGAACTACTTTTACTTGACTGAGCGTGTGCGGATGGGCCACTTTTCTCTGTTGCCATGGGAACACTAGGTCCCATGGCCTGCCAGTTTCAGGAATCTGGGTTTCGATTTCGATTGCAGGACATCGATTACTGTCGCGATATGCTGATAACATGCTTGATCTAAGGACACAGCGAACATGAAGGAACCGCCATGGATGCTCTACTAGAATATCCGTACTCCATAGCCAGAGAAATCTAGCAGGTCACTGATAAACTGCGAACAAAACCTAGATACAGTGTACGGAGGGAAATTCAAACGCTAACTGAACATGTGGTTGGATTTTTTTTCTCATTGTTTTTGGGGTTGTGGGGCAGTGGCCCAAGTGGCCTTATGAACACAACACCCCTGCGCAGGGGTGATCTAATCGGGAAGAGAGTTGTACAACTTGTGGTTACACATAGTTAACATCTCTGAGATTACGAGTGAGATAGCCTTAACTAGTTTCAAAAAAGAGACACCTCTTTTCGATCCGACTCTCTATTCTGGCAAAAGAGATTTTTATAATATCCACAACAGGGTTATTCAGTAACTTCTAAAAGGGAGAGTTGGCAGCCATCTTGGCATTTTTGATCTCTTTCAGAGAGACACCTAATTAGGTGTCTTTTCTCAAAAGACCGAGTCTATCTCTCATTTCTCGTTTATTTGGTAGTGATCTCGTGTATCATCTTTAATTAATCCATTACCAAATCGGCCATTTTGATGTGTGTTTTTACATTTCTTAAAGGTAAGTCGATTGTTCATTACAAATATATACATATAAAAACGACCAAGTACGGGTTGAGGTAGGCCACAGGAGCTATTCAGTAAAATAGACGAACCTGGGAGACACTGGAAAGATTGTCTCCCGATTGTCTCTCCCAGGAGATTTTCAAAATAGATAATCTCTTTTCACAATCTCTTTTCGTGAATAGGCCCCCAGGGTTATCAATATGGCAGCAGAACATATCACGAATGTTGAGCCTTTTTTGTCAACAAACCAACAGTCAAGGAAAGCCAAGCGCCTACCAGCTACAGACCAATAGGTGAACAATGGTATTAAGTTATCAAACTTGGTGACTCCATCATTCCACACTGTGAAACCTCGTTAAGACTTAATGTTAATGCGCACAAGCTTAATACGCAATCCCGCATGATACGCGCTTTTTCTCTGGTCACAGGAACCAGTAGGCCTTTAACGTTGAAATTTTCTCGCTTTAGACGCACCCACTTATTAGGCTATCCCGCATGATACGCGTCTTTTCTGCGGCCCCCAACTGCTAAAATCCCGTTTGATACGCGTTCAACGTGTAACTTACATGTGTACATATGTTTCTGCTGGCACTGTGACTCTGCAGGCTCAAGATCTTTCAATTGTGACTGATGTGTGCATCATTCTGTTCATGTTGTGATTCACTAGGTAGTAGTCGACCAGGGAGTCAGCTCGTTATCTCGTTTGACTGTTCGGAGTTGAATGAAGAGCCTTGACCGATTCAGTCTGTTAGTGGCAGTGTGCCTGTTTACATCATAACGTAGAGAAAATGTCGAACAGTGGGTCATCGAGTCGTGGAGTAAAATGAAAATCTTCATCAGCTGAGACGAGAAAATTGGTGTCATGAAGAAAAATCAAATTGCTGAAGAACTGGGGCTGCCTGAATTTTCACTGACGACAAACCAGATGAACCACAGGAGAATGATGAAGAATACCGTCGTCCTCCACCTCTTCCCTCACTGACAAGTGCGGTGGAGTCAATATCTTCCTTATGATGGGCACTACTACGCAAAAAATGCTACTGACGGTTCCGACGATATCCTCCAATATTTAGGTACAGTGGAGACCTTTTTACTAGTTATCGAAAATCGTTGAAGCAATCCACAATCGACATTTTTTAAATTCCCAATCCGAGCAGCGACTATGCATTTTTTTAAATACCAAGGTATACACAGACAGTAATGGCTCTATAGAAGAATTTCAAGGGACCATGAAAATTAGGTCGCCTTATCGATACTTCGCCATACTGAAGATTTTGTTTTTAAGACATTTATTTTTAACATAATTAAATAATATTCACTATGTAATTAAAACCCATGACATTAAAAGCTATAAAATTCTTGAATGTTAAAAAATTAATGTTATCGTCACTGGACAAGGCTGATCGCACAATGCTCACGTGGTGAGGAAACCATCACAGACATGACTTTTCATCGACAGTAACATCGTGACAGGCAACATTCGCCATATTGTGTTCACATTGCCTTTCCGTTCACCGTACTGAATCTCTGACGTACGAAAACATCTGATGTTATGGGCAAATTCGCCGTAATGAGGTTACTGGGCTCTCTCCCGTACGACGTACTTAGTCTCAGAGTCGTGAAAATTGGATCCATTGTCCAATGTAAAGTCGTTCGTGATACTGAGTCAAAAATACATGGGTCAGTATAGGAATGTCTCGGGACCGGAGATACAGTTCGCTGTACTGAGTCAGTTCGTCTTATCGTGTCTCTACCGTATACGTTTTTGATAAGTACATATCGGTCTTTATGTTGTACCTACAGATGTATGGACGCAATACATGTAATACTGTATGACTTTTTCCCGGTACCCCGCTTATAAAACGCTCTAATCGCGTTTCAGACCGGATCCCACCTTGAACGCGATCCCGCATACTACGCGCTTTTCTAATGGACCCGTCGAGCGTGTCTTAACGAGGCTTCACTGTAGGTGGAACGTAGGTAGTGGGGCATCTCTTGAGAAGGGAGGCTCGCTTAGGTAATTCAATTACGTTGTACTCAATAATACTGCTATAATATCGGTAGGGGAATCCGTCGCAGAAGCAACTTCAAAATTATAGCATATCGTTAACAATATCAGTGAATGGATTAAAAAATGGCGTCACAAAATGAATGAACTAAAATCTACTCACATCACCTTCACATACAAAAAGTAACTATAGGTCTCCCACTAGAATAAGACGCTCCGACCCTGCGCTCTTGAGGCCAAGAAAGGAAACACAGAGCATGGCATCCTGCACTTACTTTGGCCGTTGGTAATTTCACGTTGTTGAGTTGGCAACATTGCCTCGATTTTCTAGTAGCTGACATTTTGTTTTGGTTACTATTACTACTGTTTTGACTGTTTCGATTCTCAACCAGTTTTTTCAATCTGTGAGTATCATATTTTCGAACCTCAGTTTTTAATCTGTGAGCATCATCACACATCCTCTTCATTTTTGTACTGCGATTGAAGATAGCATGATGGACAGTGTGCCTTCATCGTGTTCTGCTGAGAACTCGAAGAGCAGGATCGCTCGTGGGAAGCCATTACGAAGTCAGGCAAGAGAAATTGTCTACAACGTAGCGCAATTTTTCATCAGAAAGAAGAACGAAGAGAAAGCGAAGTATAACATCCGAGATTTGACAAGCGAAGCAACTGGAGTATCACCGAAAGTAGTCTCCGTTATTTTGAAGGAAGGGCGTCAACTGTCGGCAGTATCCCCAAACCCTTTGTTTACTACGCCAAAAAAAGTAACAGAGCACAAGAAAAGGGTTGAGGCTGACGACTTCACTGATGCGGCGATTAGAAACAAAATAAGAGAATTCTACACCGTGCGAAAGAAGTGCCCATCAACGGGATCGATTCTTGGTGCGTTGAAAAGTGACGGAGTTCTTGATTGCGGTGCTGAATATTTAAGGAAAAGAATCCATTCGTGTGGTTTCAAGTGGAAAAAATGCCAATCCAATCGCAAGGTGTTGATCGAACGGCCCGAAATAGCTGCCTGGAGGGTTAGGTACCTACGTGCCATGACATCCTACCGCTCACAAGGTAAAAACATCGTATACCTCGATGAAACATACGTCCAGGCATCCCATGGTGTTTCTACGTGCTGGCAGTCTGAAACACAGCTGGGAGCTGTGAAACAGATCGGTAAGGGCAATAGACTTATCATAGTACACGGCGGAGGCGAGATGGGATTTGTAAAAGAGTCCCTTCTTGTGTTCAAGTCATCATCGAGATCGGGGGACTACCACACCTCTATGAATTTCGGCAATTTTTCTAAGTGGCTCACGGAAATGTTCCTTCCGAATTTACCAGCAGGTTCCGTAGTGGTAATGGACAATGCGAAATATCATTGTGTGGAAGTAAACAAAAAGCCCAACACCGGAAGTTTGAAGAAGGACATTGTAGCCTGGTTGACGCAAAATAACGTGGATTTTGACGAAAAGTGCACAAAGGGAGAACTCCTCCTCTTAGTGAGAAACGTACCTTCGGAGAAAACGTATAGGGTTGACGAGATTATTAAAGCGAAGGGCCACCATCCCCTTCACCTCCCCCCATACCATCCCGACCTGAATCCAATAGAACTGGTGTTGGGTGACATTAAAGGTCAGCACGCAAGAGATTCTGTCGGAACACCTCTTGGCCAAAAAGAAGTGGTGTTGAAACAATTATTCTCGGAATATTCGACTGAGAAGTGGAAAAAAGTGTGCGAGCACGTGAAAACAGTGGAGAACAAGTATTGGACCAGCGACCACATAGTAGACACGGAAATTGACAATATTATTGTGAATTTAGGCGAGACTTCTGATACGAGTTCCGACGAAGAAGAAGACTGGTGGGACAATGATGACTCTGATTGAATGTATTATCAATCATATTTTCTATTTTTAATAAAATGACGAAATTACTAATAAATTTTACTGCATTGTTTACCACTTGTCCATTTAATTAGTAACGGCTTCCCTATAGCTAGTGTTTTTGTCACAGTCCCAAGGTTAACGCAAGTAGTGTCACACTTTCCATGGAATAGTATTGTGTTCCTTCATCCTTACACAGGTAAGTTTATTATTTTTATAATAATTTAAAAAGTAGAGGAAAAATATAGTCATTCCCAATTACTTTTTCAAAACAGTGGGAACTGGGAAGAAAAGTACATCAGAGAAAAGTGCTACCACTCAGTAGGGAAAAAGAGGAAACAGCTGGGAAATTTTGGTTTAAGGAGTAGTACCTACTTCTCCGCTAGAGCTCAGCACTGGAGCGTCTTATTCTAGTGGGAGACCTATAGTTTACAAATAATGTTCAACAAACAAGCGATACCCATAGCTAACACCACTAAATACTTGGGAATGGCTCTTTATACTGAACTGAAATGAAAGGGAAAGAGCACGTTAAAAAGAAGAACGTCTGCAAAATTCGAGTAGGCAGTACAGCTTCCTCACTTGAAGCACATGAACGTATAGAATAGCTGGGTACGTTCATTTTGATACGGGACCATCTGCGATCCAACCCGCGTGTACCCTCAAAATTTCAGCTCTCTACGACTATTTTTCGCATAGTTAGAAGCGCTACAAGGGAATGGTCAACATTTCATGTTCGCTCATGCGCAGACGAAAGTTACAATACGATTCCAATGAAATTCATATGGAAATATCGAAGTATTATTCCTCATCGACCCTCCAAATCTGAACTCATAACGATATATAAGGTAGTTATGAGCGTTTCAAGTATTGCAGGTTTGCGCATGTGCGGACGAAATAATTTCTTATGGTTTTGAAACGGGACTATGCGATCTAACCCGCTTGTACCCTCAAAACTTCAGCTCTCTACGACTATTTTTCGCGTAGTTAGAAGTGCTACAAGGAAAAGCTTGGTCGACATTTCATGTTCGCTCATGCTCAGACGAAAGTTACAGTACGATTCCAATCCAACCCTTGGACCTAGTGACATCATGTGACAGACTGTAGTGTGGGTACTCTCTTCTACAGCTCAGCGATTGGGCTCTAACTCTACAGTTAAAATATTGCGCAAAAGTAAATTAACTTGATGGGCTTAAATGCTCAGTGGTTATGTATGTGATATTTAATAAATAATATCAAACTTTAAAAAAAATAAAAATAATGATAATAATAAGTTGTATGAGAATCCATATTTACCTGGTTTACGTTTTTCAACAGCTGCAGGTATGCTGAGCGGATCAACAGGTAAGTGTCGGATTTTCTTGTGGTAGTTCAGAGCACCAACATCAGGAAATCCTTTGAAACAGCTCTCACACTTGAACGGTCTCTCGGCTATCAAAATGAATGAAATATAAGTAGTCATAACAATTTAAATTCCAAAAAATAATGGGTAAGTACAAATAAAGAAATGGAGTTACTGAAACGTTGTACTAGTTATACTGGTTAACTACGGTTGGGTTTCTCGACTGCGTAGGCATAGTTGAATACCTAGCTATGGGGGCTCAAAAACTCAAAAGCCCCTACAGCTAAGTATACTAGTCAACTACTGGCAATACGGGGTTCAGTGATCGAACCATTCAGTAACGAACAATAACTGTATGTACATCTGAGAGGTGAGCACGTATTACAGTGCAGCTCCGAGGCGTTTTGCTCCGGATGAGTGGTGTGGCGTTTGACTCCCGTGTCGGGCACTGGAAGCTGATCTTTGGCTCCCAACTATGGTGCGGAGCGAAACGTCGTACTGAGCGCGAATCATGTTTTACCATACGGCAATTCCCAACCATAATCATGAATACTTACCATTTATTTTTTTAAAATCTTTTTTCCAATAATAATACAACACATCATGATGACAACAAATAATTTCACGTTTTGTTTGTTTACAGACAACACAAACAGGACGACTAGTGCTTGTGGATCTTATCACTCGCACTTCCGGGACCAGTTTTAATTCATCTCGCCCAAATATATACCTAACACATTTATGGACGCTTTTCTGAAATACCAGTGCGTTCAAAAAGATCGACCCCAAATGGATGATGAGTGAATAATACCCATATAAATTGACTTTTGTTTTGACACTGTCCAACAGTGAGTCTAGTATGTAACCGTAATCATTTACAATATATAATTATAGTAATAACTATAAATTATTACGAAAAAGTGCCCTAAACCCGTGGCAGCGAAACGCTAAAACGCTGGGTCATTAGCGGGAGTGAGACGCCGCACCACTTTCACACCAATGGGAGCGAAACACTGTTTTTTTGTGTGATTTTTTTCGGAGCATGGAGTGAAACGCCGAACCCCAAGAAATCAAGAAGGGAATGGGAAGAGAAGGGGCAAAGAGAAAGAGGAAGAAGGAGATAAAATGAATGCAATAATGGAGAACAACTTTGAGGAATCACATAATTCAAACATAACCAACCTATGCTCCTAATTATTAAATTATTCAAGTTAGAACTTCACCACAGGAGAAGAAATTTTCCCATATTACGGAATATTCACTGATCCTACGTATCACAACCAATAAAGAGAAACTTAAAGCTTGATTACCTAATATGTATTCACCGGCTGAAGTTTCAGAAATCCCCCCCCCCCCTTTTAATTTCACAATATTCGCCATATTTATGCTGCCCACCATATTTGATTCCAGAATTGAGCAATGGTTATCTTAGAGAACTTTCTCCTCAATCGAAGCAAATGGTAAAATATTTGGATATCCCACCTTTTCACAACACACCAACTGGACAAAGTTGCAGAAATGGACGAGTTCGCATATTTTTTGAAGAAACTCACGTATTAGGATTGCCATATATGAAATTTAGGAAATGTAGCAAAGGTTCCTCCTAGAAAACGTCCTTTTCAATTACCGAACATCCCATATTTGAAATCCACAGCAATTAGGCAAAGTTTAATCCAATTTTTAATTGTAATTTAAAATTTTCAGGACAGGTGCCTCCTAGCATTGCCTCAGTTGAACGTATACCCGCTGAAAGAATCTTCAAATTTCGAAATTACAAGGAGTATCAAACAGGCAAAGATGTTTTCTGACTGAAACAGGCAATTATTTCCTTCAGACTGCCCAGACTTACTCGAGTGATTAGTCCTCTTGTGCATCTTCAGACCATAAGATCTACGAGCTTTGAAGTCACACATATCGCAGGAAAATTTGCGGCCTGAAACAGAACAGACAGCCCTACAAGTCACTGCAGATCCACAAACTGCAAGGGAGTTACGAACTAAGTCACACGCGACGAAATCGTGACCCATTTCAACGCTGCTAAGTCCTTGTCACATGGGTTTATTATTATATTGGACTTATCAACGGAACTTTTGGCTGTTCATTTATTGTTTCTTGAAAACATAATGACGCTCCTTTTTTTCACATTATCTTTGGTCATTGATAGTGCCATTGAATTGTATTGATTCACCTGCTAATAGTGCATGTCTAGTATTATTATACAAATATATGGTGATTTCAGACGATTTCCCAGGTTTTTGACTCACAAAAAATGAATTTTGGGAGCTGAACCTTCGTTAGAACCTCAATTCTTCACTGTTTGGTCAAAAATCGACTTCATATTCGGTCTCCTCGCCCTAAAAAACATGGAAAACGATACCACCTCACCAGCTCATGTTCACTAGAACACCAACAAATCCCATTTTTCACCCATAACACCCGTGGGTATGTTCCTATCGGGCTGCAAAGTTTCGGATACAACTAGGGCCCAAATGGAGCCTGCGTGTGAAAGAACGAATTTTTTAGACCGAAGTTAAAGTAGACATGGATGATACGGCGGATGGCGGAAGGGCATTGCATTTTTGGAATCTACGCACCTGGAAACGTGAAAGAAAAAATTTTGAGGGGGTGTTATAAAAATTTTTTGCTGAGCGTATACATAGGTAGGTGTATTATCATTATCACAGAATAATAAACCAAAAACGCTGCAAAGTCCTTGTCACATGGGTTTATCATTCTATTGGACATACCTACGGAAATGTTGGCTGTTAATTTATTGTTTCTTTCATGTGAAATAGAAATACGAGTAGCTATTGGTCTCCAAAATACGAATTACGCTCCTTTTTTTTCAAATTATCTTTGATCATTGATTGTCTTGATTCACCTGTTGACACTTTTGGTTTATTATTCTGTGAATAATACACCTATGTATTCGCTCGGCAAAAAATTTTTATCACACCCCCTCAAAATTGTGTCTTTAACGTTTCAAGGTGCGTAGATTCCAAAAATTCAATGACCGTCCATCGTCCGCCGTCCGCCGTATCATCGATATCTACTTTAATTTCGGTCTAAAAAATCCGTTCTTTCGCATACAGGCTCCATTTGGGCCGTTGTCCCGAAATTTTGCAGCCCGATCGGAATATACCCAAGGGTGTTATGAGCGAAAAAAGGATGTAAAAATAGGGTTTTTTGGTTTTTTAGTAAAATGAGCTTTTGAGTGATCTTTTTCCATGTTTTTTTAGGGCGAGAAGACCGAATATGAAGTCGATTATGACCAAAGAGTGAAGAATTGGGGTTGTAACGAAGGTTCAGCTCACAAAATTCCTTTTTTTATGCGTCAAAAACCTGGGAAATTGTCTGAAATCACCACGAATTTGTTTAATAACAATAGAAGTAGTATCAACAGGTGAATCAAGACAATTAAATGGCACTATCAATGATCAAAGATAATTTGGGGGCGCAATTTGTGTTTTTGGGGGCCAAAATAGGTGGAAACCATCAGAAATGGCTATTTCAATTATTGCACATGAAAGAAACAATAAATTAACAGCCAACATTTCTGTAGGTGTCCAATAGAATGATAAACCCATGTGACAATGACTTTGCAGCGTTTTTCTAGTATTATTATACAAACTTATGGTGATTTCAGACAATTTCCCAGGTTTCTGTCTCATAAAAAATGAATTTTGGGAGCTGAACCTTCGTTAGAAAAGAAAATGATATCATTTTCATGATCTTCTACAATGATTTGTGCTTCCATAAGAACTTCTCTTTCATCTTGTTTCTCCTGAGCAGAAACCGCTTGAAAGGGAGGTTGGTATTTGGGTTGCGAAAACGTTGGTGTATTAGGAAAATTCATGGCGATCACGTTTTCACCGTAGCACGTAGCAGGTACCTAAGGTTTTTCAACATGTCAGGTTACATTTACACACTGTCTAGTCATTACATTACACGGGATCGAAAGGTGGTGACGGATGTATGCGGCCAAATCCGTCAACCGTGTGATACGTCAACCTTTTGGCGCATGCACAAAACGCTTTCCTGAGACATACGGATGACGCATCTGAGCAACAGTATCTCCTCTCCTCTATTATAGTATCCATGGATCTTGGCGATCAAGGTCTCCACTCATTCTGTCTCGTTACTTAATCGTTCAAGAAACGTTAGATGAAGCTTCCACTATTATTTATTATTTCCACCTTGATCTTGCTTATTCCATTTTAATTTGTCCTCGATACTAGGAGGCAGTGAAATATCTCTACATCATGGCCCGCCTTTTTTTCAAACTTCCAATTTTTATTTGCTTCTCTAATGTTATGTTAAAATTTTCTCGATGGACAGACCCGATTTTTGTATAAGCAATATACTTGAGAAAATTAAAATTAAATAACAACAGAGACTGGAATACCCCATTCCGATTCTTGATGTTAAGAGAATAATGAACAAAGCACTACATACCACATAACACTGATAAATAACAGGAAGAAGAAACAGTTTCTCTTCAATCCACCACTGACCTTCATGGACTCTCATGTGAGAACTCAATGTAGACTTGAGGGCAGCGCGAAAATCGCATTTTGTACATTCATAAGGCTTTGTCCCTGCAACGGAAAAATTAATGTCCTGAAGCTCACACAAATAACCACATCTTCAAAGTGAAACGAGCACCTGTGATCACGATATATATTAAACAAGTATTATAAACGTGTTTTGAATTATGTATGTTACGCGTAAAGCCCACAATTGGATAATGCATTAGCCAGATAAAGCTAGCGTAACCAGCTAGTTACCAAATCCAGCCGTTTTGGATAGTACTGGCTTTATCGCTAGCCTTTACCCTAACATATGTACAACTTGTTCGCTCAATTTAACAATATCAATATTCAATCAGCATTCATTGCAGTAAACATCTGTACTAAAAGAGCTCTTTCTAATTTGCCAGCCATTGCAAATATATATAAATAAACCATATTAAACGAACAATAATTTGAGAAAAAAATCAAAAATTAAATAAACGATGAATTACCATAAAATACACGTTAATCAAAGCGTAGGGAACCGATTGAAACTTACCACTGTGTACGGTCATGTGTCGTCTCAAATGACAAGGGCGTGCGTAGATTTTTCCGCATACATCGCACATTGAGCTTTCAGGGCCTGGTTTTGAAATATTTGGGATAATAAACCAACTATAAATATTGACAATTATATAAATGTAATATAACTAATATAATAACTAGTTAATAAATATTGGTTGGTAACATGGTTGTATGGTTGTGCAGGCCCTCTTTTCAACTGCCAGTCCACAGGGAAATAATCTACCTACAAAAATATCAGCCGAGAACGTACTGTACGGTAGTGAATTTGTTGGTAGAACCTAAATCAATAATTCAGTCACATAAAATGACGTAGGTATTTTACGTTTTGATTATACATATTTTATTATATTTCGCTACAGGTTTCAAACTGAGCCAACTGACTGAGTTGGGGAGTTTCTTACTCGTCCTCTTTGTTAAAGTATTCTCCTCATGATCGCTTTGCTCTCGAGAATCGCTGTATTCCCTTGAATCGTCGTCCCAGAAATTCTGCTCCTCAGGTGGCTCTGGGGTTGCGTCCACTAATTTTGGGACGACACCTAAAATCGTCACTATTGGAAGTTCACCTGTAAAAAATATCCAATTCCATTGCTGAATATTCAGGCACTTCCTCATATTATTGACTATTGAATTTTGTCGTTAATTATAAATAAGTAATTTGGTTAGTTCTTTGTAATACTGCCGATGGGTGGTCTCCCAAATAAATCCTTCAAAAACGCGGAGGAGGTGTTTTATGGAGAAACAACCCAGTGCCATAGGCAACAGTCGTAATAGTTGAATATTACAAGGAAACAACAATCTACTAGAAAACGTGAAGCGAAACGAACATAAGCAATAACTACTCAATACTACCAATTCAGTAGAAGAAAACATTAATTTGGTTTAGTTGGGAAAAAAAAAAATTGTTGACCGAAAATTTGTTATGCCCAAGGAAGTCAGTCCTTTTGTGCATTTTACCCCCCCCCCCCCCTCCACAAATTTTACCCCCGGGGGGGTTGTACACTGCGGCTCCCTGAGGAAGTGTTCAAAAATCTGAGCTTCATCGGTCAAAAAACTTTCTACAGAGAAAAAAGTACAGGTAATTTTTTGAAATTTCTTTCAACGCTGTTTGGCAGGCAGCAATGCCCCCCCCCCCCCCCCGCAGGCGATCAAGGCTTGGAGGGAAGGAAGAGGTTTCGGTTCCTATACACAAATATTTTGTGGAGGGCAGAATGGATCCTTTTTGCGGCTGAGGAGTTTTTTTTTGGCGGGAGGACTGGTTTTATGGGGTCGAACTGCAGTTCTTGTATGACCATTCACAAACAGCCAGGAGCAAGAACCGAGAAGGAAGGGAGCAGTTCTTACTAGCTCTGTTCGTGCAGTCCCTCAGAGCTTGTTCAGAGCAACCCGGACATGCGCAGTAAGGGTAAGGCAAAGATTCGCTGTTTATGCAGACTCCGGGCGAGCTCCGAGCCAAGTGGTCTGGTGTTCGTGCTGTCCCGGAGCAGATGATTTGGTGTTCGTGCTGGCCACGGGGCTTCCTCCGAGCTGCTCTGAGCAAGCCCTCCCGCTCGCCACAAGGAGAACAGGGGCAGCTGAGCACTGCTCTTCCGCGCATGCACCCTCGACCCGTTCGAGCTGCCCGTGCTCCGAACAAGCTCATCCTGCTCCGAGCGATCGTGTTCAGAGCTCACCCTACACCAAGCCAGTTTGGTTCAAGCCAAAACTGAACTTGCTCGGAGCTAGCCCCAAGGGGACAGCACGAACAAAGCTACTGGAGAGCGAATAAGGTCCCCCAATCCTTCAGATGGACTGAACTACCCATCACTACCGCATCACCTGTGGTGTGAAATTGGTAGATGCTACTTTCACCCAGTTCCAGTTCTCACGGTTCTACCCCTATCCCTGGATCCATTTGATAAGTACTTCGATTAATTCAGTAAAAGTTAACTACTCATTTACCAACTTATTATAATCATATTTATGTAGACCTCTATTATAATCATATTTATGTAGAGCTCCAAGGATTCATTTAGCAGTCGAGTTACTGACCTGTTTAAAATAATGAGTAAAACAAGATTGTGAATCGTGGGCTGTTGCGCCAACCGAACGGCATGGTCCTGCATGTCATGTATGTGACAGAGCGAGGAGAGTGACGGTGGACCCTCGAGAGCCCCTCTCTAGTCCAGCGAGATTATCACTGGTTAAGAACCAGCCCGTCCCCACCAAACGACCCCATCCCCCCTGGAAGAAAAAACAACTCGAGTAAAGCGACACCGTCACTCCTCCCCACATGACACACTTCTGGGTAGCAGAAGTATGATAGGGAAAAGGGGGTTGAAAAGTAGTATGAATTTCTGGTTCAGCAAAGGACATCTGGACAACTTCAAGGTAACTAACCTCCATAGTAATGGTACTACCTCAATAATATTTACTGGTGGAGAACAACTCCTACATAACAGTATTGGCAGAGAAAAAATGTTGTCAGAGGTTGTTGTCCAGTGAGTTGTGCTCATCTGGGCAACCTCTAGGTGATCAACATCCACTGGTAGGATGGAAAAACTGTTGGGACTTGTAAATTGGAACACGGCATTACTCGCCGTCAAATGAGCTCAATAAATTTAAATGATAATGACACACTAAACAGGGGAAAGGGGGAGGGGAAGTCAATAGATATGTGTTTATTATCAAATGGACAGGATGTGTGTATTATAAAACGGACAGAATGTTTGTAAATGAATCCTTCTGGGAGATCTTTGGGGTTATCCTTCCGGTAAGCCCATAAAATGTGGATGGAGTATGGTGAATTGCTCAGCGCATACTACCGAACAACGCTCTGCTACAATGTGACAGAGTGACGGTGGATCCCTGAGAGCCTCCCTCGTAGACCAGCGAGATTATCACCACTTAAGAAGGGATCTCGATTAGGCTAGGGACACATAACGCGATTCCGACGCGGGCGTCCTTCCAAGAACTCCGCCCGCCTCACGCTGCACAGCTGATTGACAGCTGTGCAGTCAAATGGAACGGAACACACATCGGGTTGTAGCGGAGCAGAGCGGATTTTTCACCCCATGGCAGGTTTTTCATGCGCCCGCTCCACGCCGGAATCAGGAAAAACACGCGGCGGAATTTCACGCTGAAGTTTGAAAGGTCAACAGCCCACCTTCATCCCCTCCACTTCCCTGCTACGAGTGACGGCAGGATAAAAACGCTGTTGTGTGTCACCTAGTGGCGTGTGCTCAACGGATTTTTCTCTGTGTGCGTTGCTCTTGGAAGTCCGTTCGTGCGGAAAATAAACGGTATGTGTGTCCCCAACCATGGGCTGCCCCAAACGACCCCGCCCCCACCGGAAGAAAAAATGGCTCGAGAATAACCACATCGTCACAAGTATCACACCAAAACATATACACAACCAATTATGGCTGTAATAACAGTTTCCAACAAATCGCAATACCTGGGAGATAGGGTTGTCACCTTGTCACCGATGACTTTGTGCCTGAAGGGTAGAGAGGGCGGCGTCCTAAAAGTAGTAACGCTACAGTGAGGAAGTTTTTGAGGGTGTTTAATGCTATTATGAACGATTATTAAGTTGGAAAATCGCCACTCACATTTCACTGGGACCGCGTTAAGTTTTTTGATGTTTCCTACATTCATCGATGCAGGCGGTTCCGGATCGTTTCCAGGGACAAGAGGTTTGGTCTCGTCCGTCTGCTGGCTTCGGATCTCCCATTTCTGGCAGATTTTCACGGCCCTCTCCAGCGTCAACGAGCCACCTTCAACTAGGAGGCGCTCGATCAGTGATCTATCATTGAGCTGCTCCAAAAGCTTGTCTCTGATTATGCACTCTTTTTCAGAGAAATCGCAACAACTGGCTGCTTTTGTCAAGTCATCTACAAAATCCATGACTGGCTGATCGGATTTTCGTTTCATTCTGAAAAACTTGAACCTTTCAAAAAGCACATTTTTTGTAGATTCGAAGTAGACAGCCAACGCCTCAGTCAGCTCTACAAAAGAATTTATCCTTTCTCCGGGTCTATCCTTGGCTTCAAGAGATTCGTAGATCTCCTTACCTTCGTTTCCAAGGTGGTTGAGCAAAACCCTGATTCTGTCTTCGTCAGGAGCATCAGCTCGATCGTAAGCAATCAAGTACTCCTCCAGTTTTTGAAACCACTGCTTCCACTCGCAAAGGAGGTCATCTGCATCATAGTTGAACAGAGGTGGCGGGAGTACGGTAACCTCCATACTATCGGGTAAACTGAAGTACGTGAACTGAATTCGTAGTAACTTACAGCGTTACCCTAAATTTGCACGTTTTCACCTTAGATTAACTGCAAAATCCTTGCCAGTACGTGAAGTACCACGACAATAGTACCTACTCCATGAAGCTGAAGTGATCTCGGATAAAGAAGCTGACATTTCACCACTGATTATCTATCTTGAGAAAAAGTGAAGAATGGTGAAAAACCAAAACATAATTTTTCTTGTTTCATGTGTCACACAGTAGGTATCCGAAACTTGAATTACGTAGGTCTCAGGTGTGTTTTCAATTAAAAGTGAAAGTAAGTACGTCGATAATACAAGGTAATCAATGGTTCTTCACGAGCGTTTCCTTTCGTCCGATCGATGATGATCACAAACTAAAACTTTTATCACTTCTTATAAATATAACAGCGATAAACTGACCATACAACTATTACTAAATTCAACGCGAAACATATATCACAACTCATTAAGAACTCAGCATTATCAGTACAGCAGGTAATGCACAAACAAACTTCGTGCAGGGATGATTGAAAAACATTGTTGTTGTTGTTTGCTCTTGTTTTGGCCGAGGCAAATGATGCTGTGTGGTCACTGAAAAATGTATGAGATCGTCTTTCTTATTGGTTGTGGTTTAGTAAAATAAGTAAGTACCTAAGTAAAAACGTTTATTGTACAATTAGGCACAGTGGCCCTTAGGTTGCACATCATTCACTAAATCAAATTGTAAATTTAAAAGGGTGACAGTTTACAGGGAAGAAAGAAAAATAAGAGAAGATGAAGGAGAAGAAATAATGTTTTTAACACGTTCACTGCGTCTCCAGAAAACCGAACTTCTCGTGGGCCTGAAAGGAATTTTGAGAACCCTTATTATATATTGTGGTTTTCCCATCTCTAAAAATCATGAATAAACGGAAACCGTCAAAAAATTTGATTATCTCTTTTTTTTTTTTTTTTTTGATTACCAGTCCATCAAACGCACGAGGCGAAAACTTTTTTCTTGCCTCCCTCGTGTTGGGGGTGGCGGTACTGCGGGTTGCCTATCCACTTCTGTGAAGGTTAGCCCCTGCTCTCTTCACTGTAATGCTGTTAGCCAATGGAAAAAGGTAGTTGGCGACTTGGAAATTATATGGGCGTTTTCCCTAGGAGTTGCAGCACAAAAGCATTATAAGGAAATATTTAATAATCGCCTGAAAATCGATTTATTCACAAAAGTCGAAATATCAACTTCAATGATCGATTCTAATTTTGTATTCAATCTGCGGCTACAACGAGTGGTACCCCTACCTTCATACAATATCGAAGCGTAATATTCAACTCTGAATCGATTTTTAAGTCCTCAATTGACTTTCCCAGAGACCGAATTTCGGACGTCGGTCGCTCTCAGTATCTGATTACCTGTCCATCGAGACGCACCACGAGGAAAACGGTTTGATGACCTGTCCATCGAGACGCGCTGAACGTGTTAAAAAAAAGGGGGGGGGGAGAGAAATGATGTTGGAGCCAGTTCAAGTCAAATGAGAGGTGACCGCGTTTCTGAACCGAGTGATGGTGGGCAGCATACGAATACGAAGAGGTAAAGAATTCCACACCCTCGCACCCACCACTCCGAAGGACTGGCTTATCGCCCGAGATTTATGTTGAACTATTCTCAATCCATGAGACCTGCAAGAGACTGCTCGGGATATTAGGTTCTGAAGGTACTGAGGAACGATGCCATGAATTATTTTAAAAATCAACAAGAGGTGTCTCAGTTTATAATATGTGAATAGATCCAACCCCAGTAAGGAAAGGCAGAGGTGTGTGACATGGGCTCGGGCTCTCAAGTTATGTATATATCGCATGACGTTGTTGAAGGCTACCACGAGGCGATGCTTAGATTTACCATCTAACGATGAACTGAAGAGAGAATCACAGAAGAGGAAAGAAGGAACGACCAGTGCGATGGCTAGTTTCCTTTTCAGCTCGGGTGGAGTGAAGTTTTTGAGGCGCCTCAGTGGGTGGAGCGCACTGTAGACTCGCCTACAGATGTGTCGCATATGAACCTCCCAGGACAAGCGATCCGTCAGATGCACTCCAAGATTACGCACGGTGGTTGTGTATGGTACTACAGTGCCATTAACCAGGATGGGTGGGATCGCGTCAGTAGCGATGGAGTGTTTATAGATAACAATGCACTGGGTCTTTCTAGGATTCAGCCTGATGCCATTCCGCTCCCCCCAGTAGGATATATGCTGTAAGTCAGAATTAATGTTGCTGGTTGCACTAACTAATTTGTCAACTGTAGGTCGGATATAAATTTGAAAATCGTCTGCAAAAAGCATGTAGGAGCAGTGCCTCAACACCTCAGGGAGGTCGTTTATAAAACACAAAACGCTGCAAAGTCCTTGTCACATGGGTTTATTATTTTATTGGAGTTCTACAGATTCTTGTTGGCAGTTAAATTTATTGTTTCTTTCATGTGGAATGATTGAATTAGCTATTCCTGATGATTTCCACCAATTTTGGCCCCCAAAACATGAAATAGGTACACTTTTTTTTTCCTCCCCAGATCATCTTTGATCATTGGTAGTGCGATTTAATGGTCTTGATTCAGCTGTTTACACTTTTCTAATGTTATTGTACACATTGATGGTGATTTCAGACAGTTTTCCAGGTTTTTGACTCATAAAAAACCAATTTTGGGAGCTGAACCTTTGGTAAAACCTCAATTTCCGCGTCTTTGATCAAAATTGACTTCATATTCGGTATTCTCGTCCCCAAAACCATGGAAAACGATACCTCAAAAGCTCATTTTACTAACATGTTGCTAAAACGCAAAAAGTACCTATTTTTACACACATTTTCACTCATAACACCCCTGGGTATATTCCGATCGGGCTGAAAAGTTTCGGGACAACGGGCCCAAATGGAGCATGTGTGCAAAAGAACGACTTTTTTAGACCGAAAATGAAGCCTGTACACGTGATACGGCGTACGGCGGACGGACATTGCATTTTTGGAATCTACGCACCTTGAAACGGAAAAGAAAAAAGTTTGAGGTGGTGTTATAAAAATTTTTTGCTGAGCGAATACATAGGTGTATTATTCACAGAATAATAAACCAAAACAGCAGCGGACCCAGTACAGTTCCTTGAGGCACACCACATGTCAGCTGAGATAGGGAAGAATTAACAGAACTAAATTTAATCTTTTAGTCGGTGTGTGTAGTCCACTAATCTTTCTGCCCCGCTATTTATTACTGCTTACATACCTTTTCGCCATTACTGCCTTTTTGCCTTTTCCCTATTGCTGTCCTTTTTCTTTCGAGCCCTTCCTCTCTTGGTCGTACTTTTCTCCTCTTACTGACCTTCCTCATTAATATAGTGTAGCTTGTGTGTGTGTCCTTTTTTTTGCCCTTATTCATTTAGAACCATGGAGTGTGGAGTGAGAAAAAGGTAACCAACTACTTTTGGCAGCATCGTAGAAGGCTGTCAGTGTAAAACAAATAAGCCAGAGGTTCGTTCGCAGTACAAATCGCGACTCTGTTCCGAACTCGAGGAGTTCTGGAAAATAGCCGCCTCAGGTTCTGAAAGGGGTTCCGAATTCCGCAACACTACGAGCGCTCAGTGATTCTGGAACTGTCAACGTTACTAGAGGACAACCTGCGTCTTTCGTGGATGAAAGACAAAAAACGCTGCAAAGTCCTCGTCACATGGATTTATTATTCTGCTGGACATACCTATAGAAATGCTGGCTGTTCATTTATTGTTTCTTCCATGTGCCGTAATTTAAATAGCTGTTTGTGATGGTTTCCGCCAATTTTGGCCCCCAAAACACGAATTAGGCTCGGCTTTTCTTTTAAAAACATCATCTTTGATCATTGCTAGTGCCATTGTCTTGATTCACCTGTTGACACCTTTTCTAGTGTTATTAAAGAAATTGGTGGTCATTTCAGACAGTTTTCGGAGGTTTTTGACAAATTAAAAAAAAATGAATTTTGGAAGCTGAACCTTCGTTAGAACCTCAATTCTTCACTGTTTGGTCAAAAATCGACTTCATATTCGGTCATTTCGTCCCAAAAAACATGGAAAACGATACCTCAAAAGCGCATGTTACTAAAACTCAAAAAACACAAAAAATACCGATTTTATACCCATTTTTCACTCTTGGATATATTCCGATCGGGCTGAAAAGTTTCGGGACACAACTAGGGCCCAAATGGAGCATGTGTGCGAAAGAACGAATTTTTTAGACCGAAAATGAAGCCTGTACACGTGATACGGCGGACGGCGTACGGTGGACGGACATTGCATTTTTGGAATCTACGCACCTTGAAACGGAAAAGAAAAAATTTTGAGGGAGTGTTATAAAAATTTTTTGCTGAGCGATTACATAGGTGTATTATTCACAGAATAATAAACCAAAAGGAGCGTACCTAATTTGTGTTTTACGGGTCAAAATTAATGGAAACCACCAGAAATAGCTATTTCGATTATTACGCATGAAAGAAACAATAAATGAGCAGCCAACATTTCTGTAGGTAGTCCAATAGAATAATAAACCCATGTGACAAGGGCTTTGCAGCGTTTTTCTCTTGGTTTATTATTCTGTGAATAATACACCTATGCTTTCGCTCAGCAAAAAATGTTTATAACACCCCCTCAAACTTTTTTCTTTTACGTTTCAAGGTGCGTAGATTCCAAAAATGCAATGTCCGTCCGCCGTCCGCCGTATCACGTGTACCGGCTTCATATTAGGTCTAAAAAAGTCGTTCTTTCGCACACATGCTCCATTTGGGCCCTAGTTGTGTCCCGAAACTTTTCAGCCCGATCGGAATATACCCAGGGGTGTTATGAGTGAAAATGTGTGTAAAAATAGGTACTTTTTACGTTTTAGCAACATATTGGTAACATGAGCTTCTGAGATATCGTTTTCTATGTTTTTGGGGACGAGAAGACCGAATATGAAGTCGATTTTGACCAAAGAGTGGAAAATTGAGTTCTACCAATGTTCAGCTCCCAGAATTGATTTTTTATGAGTGAAAAACCTGGGAAATCGTCTGAAATCACCATCAGTTTGTATAATAACACTGGAAAAAGTGTCAAGACGTGGTTCAGGACGATTAAATGGCAATAGCAATGATCAAAGATAGTTTAAAAAAAAAAGAAAAAAAAGAGCGTACCTAATTTGGGTTTTGGGGGCCAAAATTAGTGGAAACCACCAGAAGTAGCTATTTCGATTATTACGCATGAAAGAAACAATTAATGAACAGCCAACATTTCTGTAGGTATGTCCAATAGAATAATAAACCCATGTGACAAGGACTTTGCAGCGTTTTTTTCCTTCACTGTGCTATGTTGACGCGGAACACTACACGACGCAGCTGTCTCGTCTCTGCCCAGCTGAAATGTAATCACCTACTCGCCTAGGGATGGACGTTTCTGTTCTTTTTGAGAAACGAAAACGAAACAGTTCGTTTATTGTATGAAACAGTTTCGGGAAAGCTGTTCCAAAATAACAGCTTCGGCAACAATAACGCTTCAAGAAATTTCGGCCAAAACAACAGAAACGCGAAACTGTTTCTTCGTTTTTCCTGCTGCATGCAAAGCTGTCTCTCGCAACGGAATTGACAATTTCGGGTGCCATGCTTGCCAATTTTGGACTATTGGCAACCTTGCTACTCGAAATCGAACCAAGACCGTAAAAGTTCGTTTCGTCTTTGGCCGTTCTTTTGAAACGGTTGTTTCAGGTTTTGAGAAACTGTTTCGTCGTTTCTTTTCAAGAAACAGTTTCTTCGAAACAGTTTCACGTTTCGGTTTATTATTCTGTGAATAATACACCTATGTATTCGCTCAGCAAAAAATTTTTATAACACCCCCTCAAACTTTTTTCTTTTCCGTTTCAAGGTGCGTAGATTCCAAAAATGCAATGTCCGTCCGCCGTACGCCGTACGCCGTATCACGTGTACAGGCTTCATTTTGGATCTAAAAAAGTCGTTCTTTCGCACACATGCTCCATTTGGGCCCTAGTTGTGTCCCGAAACTTTTCAGCCCGATCGGAATATACCCAGGGGTGTTATGAGTGAAAATGTGTGTAGAAATTGGTACTTTTTGCGTTTTAGCAACATGTTAGTAAAATGAGCTTTTGAGGTATCGTTTTCCATGTTTTTTGGGACGAGAATACCGAATATGAAGTCGATTTTGACCAAAGACGCGGAGATTGAGGTTTTACCATTGGTTCAGCTCCCAAAATTGTTTTTTTTGAGTCAAAAACCTGGAAAACTGTCTGAAATCACCATCAATGTGTATATGAACATTAGAAAAAGTGTAAACAGCTGAATCAAGACCATTAAATCGCACTACCAATGATCAAAGATGATCTGGGGGGGGGGGGGGAAGTGTACCTATTTCATGTTTTGGGGGCCAAAATTGGTGGAAATCATCAGGAAT
Organism: Leptopterna dolabrata; assembly: GCA_954871275.1. Taxonomy (NCBI): domain Eukaryota; kingdom Metazoa; phylum Arthropoda; class Insecta; order Hemiptera; family Miridae; genus Leptopterna; species Leptopterna dolabrata. Next base: position 42,147,676 of record OX940981.1, read on the forward strand.
GGCTATTTCAATCATTCCACATGAAAGAAACAATAAATTTAACTGCCAACAAGAATCTCTAGAACTCCAATAGAATAATAAACCCATGTGACAAGGACTTTGCAGCGTTTTTTTCCCATCCCTATACTCGCCCCATCGAAGTAGCTGGGCCGAGTACTCCACCGACTACTCGGCCCAGCTACTCGGTAGGTGTAATTAGGCTGGGCGACGGGGAGACGTGTGCTTCTTTAACCGCTCTGGCGATCGGTTAGTGGAGCTGTTGAGGCAGTGGACGTCTCTCCGTCATCATCAGCCGCTCGTCCGTAAAGGGTTCTCGGTAGGTGGTTACGGACCCTTTACGGACGTTGAGGGAGAGACGTGCACCGTTAAACGGTTGACGGGGAGGTGAATGTGGTACACGTCTCTCCACTGCTCGTTCATAAAGGGCTCGTATGTTTCTACGGGGGCATCCTCAACGGAAAGGCAATGGAGGGTTGTGCTTCCTTAGCCTGTCCGTTAACCATCCGCCATCAGTCAAATGTGTTACGGGGTAATCACGGATCATTGAAGGAAGGGCACGGAAGCATTAAGGATAGTGAAGGGTGGGCTACAGAAAATCCACGGAAGAATCACCGGTAAGTCACTTTAGGGCGGTATTCATTGTCCTCACTTTATTAAAAGTAAATGCTTTTACTGTACAAATAAGGAAGCAATGGCCACTTGGGCTATTCATAGTCAGTGATAAAGCAAATGCTTTTAAGCCGTCCTTAAGCATTTCCTTTATTCCTATTTCATAGAAAATAAGTAAAGTAACCGAGGTATGTCGAAAGGTACCGTGAGCATTTCCTTATTGATAGTTTGCACTGTTCTCTTTTCATTTCTGTCATCTTCTCAGTGTCGGCATTTTCGTTTCTTTTCCCAAGTATTCCGGGTTTTTCATTTTGATACGATGGGTTACCAAAAAATACTCTGCTACTTTGTATACGGAGCCAAAGAGCGAAATAATGCGTCGGAAAGGAGTTATAGGCCAAAAACCGAAACAGTTACCGAAAATCGACGATTTTCTCAAGATGGCTGCGCCCGCGGAGCATAATATCAACAATCCAGAACTACCCGACCTTTGCAGAAAACCCCTCTTTTTCGTTTATTATTTTCGATAATGAACCATTAGAATCCAGCATGAAAAAAAAAACGTTAAACCCCCCCCCCCCCTCCCAACACCCTCACCACCACCCTCAACATTTTATGGTTTCAATTTCAAGGTACGTAGAATCCAAAAATGCAATAAGAAATTACTGTCCGCACGCCGTACTTCGCCCTTTCCGTAGTTACCACGAACCAAAATTAATGAAATTTGGTTTGTAGGTCCCGTTTGGGCTCTAATTGGTCCTCGAAGCTCGGCGTTACTGTCAGTCATCTCTAAGGGGTTCAAAATAGGAGTTGAAATTTTCAGAACGCCGTAGTTCGAAAAGTTTCAATAGAAGGGTATGGTTTTTTTACGTTTTAAATTGATGTTGAACCAAAGCATTTTTTGAGACCACCCTGAGCATTGCATGACCAGCCGCTCGTCAATGAAACCGAAAACCTTCGTCACCATGATCGTGATGAAACGGTATAAATCCGGCCCAGATATCATTGCTAGGGATCACCTGATTATAATCAAGTCGAGTTGGCTGTTCTGTGATGTTATTTCATTCGAAAAATTGTGGATCTTTTGATTTTGTTGGTAGGTACTTTTGGAACTTGAACAAACGTTATGCTTCACGAATAACAACAAATAATTAATGATCGAATTATTTAATCCCACGCATTTTTATGAAATGTAATTCCCGGGCTGGCTCCAATACTCAATTTAGGGCTTTCCTGTGGTGGGTGGGTGGGGGGGGGGGGGGGGCACGAGGGTAGGTACTGACCACAGGAAACGGTGATCTACGCAGATCTATACTGGTAAATTATTACACAACGGTTTATTACACAAGTTTACCTTACGCTTCGTGAATAACTACAAATAATTAATGAATGAATTATTGAATCCCGCGCATTTTTATGAAACTGCAATTCTGTGATACTGCAATAATTTTGACTTGAGTAAAGATTTTTCTTTACTTCACAGAGTAATGTCTATGAAAACAAAATCAGATAAAGCATTTCCTTAAGAAATTATTTTACTTTCAGAAGTAAAGTATTATTTTTACTTAAGTTAGGACTATGAATTCGGCCTTTAAGGTGTGAAGGAAAGGCACTGCCAGTGAAGGGTGGGCTACAGTACCTACATCTAGGGAGAGTCCACGGATAGTTACGGGAGTCTCATGGGTTACCGAAACTTCAAGGACAATCAATGGACCGTTAGTGATGCTCCACGGAAGAATCAACGCTGAGTCAGTGAAGGTGCGAAGGAAGGGCACGGACAGTCAAAGGTGGGTTGGAGAAAATCTAGGGAGAGCTCACGGGAAAATCATGGATGGGTTACGGGATTGTCCAAGGGTGGGGCTATGACGATCCGTACAAAGTCACGGTACAACCACCGGCGTGCGACGGAACGTTGAAGGATTATCACGGAAATCGCTACACTTTTACGGGGATTTTCGGGGCGCTTCCGTGAAAATGACCATCCGTCGATTTTGCCTAAATAGTACACCACGGAAACCACGGGTGTTTCCGCTGACGATCCTTCAACAATACAGAGGTTACGGATAAATTTATACAGTGCATCCGTGACCGCATAATATTTATACGGATGCACCACTTCTGAGGGTGATTCCGTGAACTGTCATTTAGTGCCAATCTACGGGGGCGCGTCCGTTGTTGGCGTAGATTCAAAAAATGCAATGTCCGTCCGCCGTCCGCCGTACGCCGTCCGCCGTCCGCCGTATCACGTGTACAGGCTTCATTTTCGGTCTAAAAAAGTCGTTCTTTCGCACACATGCTCTATTTGGGCCCTAGTTGAAGATTTCTTGTGAGACTATTGTTTATTCTGTGATTTGTTTTTCTTTCTGTCAATAAATTGATATTCTATTCTATAGTTGTGTCCCGAAACTTTTCAGCCCGATCGGAATATACCCAGGGGTGTTGTGATTGAAAATGTGTGTAAAAATAGGTACTTTCTGCGTTTTAGCAACATATTGGTAACATGAGCTTTTGAGGTATCGTTTTCCATGTTTTTGGGGACGAGAAGATCGAATATGAGGTCGATTTTGGCCAAGGAGTGGAAAATTGGGGTTGTACCAGATGTTCAGCTCCCAAAATTGATTTTTTATGAGGCAAAAACCTGCGAAATCGTCTGAAATCACCATCAATTTGTAGAATAGCACTAGGAAAAGTTTCAACACGTAGATCAAGATGATTAAGTGGCACTAGGTACCAATGATCATGGATAATTTGAAAAAAAAAAGATCGTACCTACCTAATTTGTGTTTTGGGGGCCAAAATTGGTGGAAACCATCAGAAATAGCTATTTCAATTATTTCACATGAAACAAACAATAAATGTAGGTACAGCCAACATTTCTGTAGAATAATAAACCCCATGTGACAAGGACTTTGCAGCGTTTTTTCCTATGTAATCGCTCAACAAAAAATTTTTATAAAACCCCCTCAAAATTTTTTCTTTTACGTTTCGAAGTGCGTTAATTCCAAAAATGCGATGTCCGTCCGCCGTCCACCGTCCGCCGTATCACGTGCACCGGCTTCATTTTCGGTCCAAAAAATTCGTTCTTTCGCACACATTTTATTTTATTTATTTGAAATTTACGGGCAGAGCCCAATTACAAAGTTGAATAAAATATAGGAAAGGAATACTAAAATTTAAAACAGGTACATACATAATATGACTAACGGTAATAAATTCAAAACATTTCCAACATAGTAGGTAAGTATCAGAAAACAATATTGTGAACACTGAACATTGTATACAAGTTACAAAGTTTTGATAATAATAATCGATGAAATATAATTATTAAATGAAAGTTAGGTAATTAATTTATGGTAAATTATAGTTTTCAAAGTGGTAATTGGAAAGGAAAAATCTAAGTCGCAGGACAAAGTATTCACTACAGTCTGCACATGCTCAATTTGGGCCCTAGCGCGTCCCGAAACTTTGCAGCCCGATGGGAATATACCCAGGGGTGTTATGAGTGAAAAAAATGTGTGTAAAAATAGGTACTTTTTGGGTTTTAGTAATACCTATGTTAGTAACATGAGCTTTTGAGGTATGGTTTTCCATGTTTTTGGGAAAAGAAGACCGAATATGAAGTCGATTTTGACCAAATAGTGGAAAATTGAGTTCGACCAAATGTTCAGCTCCCTAAATCGATTTTTTATGAGTCAAAACCCTGGGAAATCGTCTGAAATCACCATCAATTTGTATAATAACACTGGAAGTAGTATCAACACGTGGATCAAGACGATTAAATGGCACCACCAATGATCAAAGATAAATTGAAAAAAAAGGAGCGTACCTAATTTGTGTTTTAGAGGCCAAAAATGGTGGAAACCATCAAAAATAGCTATTTCAATTATATTATTTCCCATGGAATAAACAATAAATTAACAGCCAACATTTCTGTAGGTAGTCCAATAGAATAATAAACCCATGTGACAAGGACTTTGCAGCGTTTTTTCATTCATAACACCCGTGGGTATATTCCAATCGGGCTGCAAAGTTTCGGGACATCACTAGGGCCCAAATGGAGCATGTGTGCGAATGAACGAATTTTTAGACCGAAAATGAAGTAGTTATGCACGATGCGGCGGACGGACATTGTATTTTCTGAATCTACGCACCTTGAAACGTAAAAGAAATAATTTTGAAGTGGGTGTTATAAAATTTTTTGCTGTGCGAATACATAGGTGTACCTACCTATTATTTGCAGAATAATAAACCAAAAATCTGGCTGGGTTAGCTATGATAACCATTTCCCTCCTACTCACCAGAGCGCTCTTGCGTAGCTGTCCCCACAGTTCGAGAAAAAACCCCGAACTCCAGAACTGCGTTCGGAACGTGTTCCGGACTTGGGGAAAAAATTACTGTGAACAGTGAACTCAAAACTAGAACTCCAAACGCCTGTTCTGCGAACGCTATAAACACTAGGGCGCCTGCGCGGAACTTGTTAGAACTGTCTGGAACTGTAGGGAACTCCACTGCGAACGAAGCTCAGTACATTTCGCTTAATCAAAAGGAAAAACTAAGGAGGTACAAACGACTTTTTTTGGGGTAGGGGGCTAGGACTAGGATCACTTCCCTGCACTAAGATTGCTACAAAACCTGCACACAAAAAAAATAATAAAAAAATAAATAAATGACATCTAGGGCAGCGTGAGGGGAAACTTTTAAAACGAATTCCGGTGCTGACTCATGAGGGGCTTGACAATCTTTACCCAGACGCTTTGAGTTACCCTGGTTTGCTGGGAGACACGAGCTAGTGAGCTAGATTTCCATCACATTACCCAAATCAACTGACCACCCATCAGTCATGCCTAGGGATGGCAAAAAAAAAGAACCATCGATGTATCGATGATTCTAGACATCGCCGGGCAACAATCGATGGGGAGAAAACATCGGCCCAACCCATCGATGGTTTTCCTACATCGATGTTTTTGGAAAGAACATCGATACATCGATGGTTCATTTTTTTTGCCATCCCTGACTTTTTTTCTAATCATAAGAAAATATTCTGAAAGCATCAAAAGAAAATCCTCGGTTCAAAAATGGTCTTTAATGATGCTATAAACATGATATTAACTCATTGAGGTGCTAAATTTTTAAATTTAAAAATATAACTTGTTGACATTACTTTTTAAAATTTCTATTCATTTTAGTTTTACTCATATTATTGGACAAAGCATTTCACTAAAAAAGGGGCAACATCAGGTTACATACAACACACATTATATCTCGATTATGTGTTGTAACCTGATGATGCTCATCATTTCAGTGAAAGGTTCTGTCCAGTAACTAATAACCATTTTTTTTGTTGACACTCATCAGAGACAACGTCAACGACATTCGAGTCAAAGATGTTAGATGAAGGAAAACCATGAAACAAAAAATAATTAAAATAATACATCAACGTGAGGAAAACAAAACAGGTTATATTTGGTAGGTAGGTTACAATCGACAAAAGATACATCAATACGATACATCGAATGAGCCGATGTTCACAAATCTCCCCATTCCCATAGACTGACAGGGTGACAGGAGATTTCGATGCCATAACGTTCAACTTCCCCTGACTTTTACTATCGAAATAAAAATTAAAACACCGTTACTCTATGGCAAACAAATAGAAACATCGATGTATCGATGTTTCGATGTATCGGTGACCAACCATCGAGGGCACAAAAACATCGCCAAACCAAAGAAACATCGATGGAAAAACATCGATGTTTTTTCAGGAAACATCGATGTATCGTTGCCATCCCTAGTCATGCCTCGACCAACTCATGGGCAAATTCAACGACCCCTCGTACTACATAGTATTCCTGTGCACCACGACTCAATTTATTGACTCGAACGCTGAATGTAACTTAATCAAGAATACAAGTTTTACATAACATTTAAATTCCTAAATACATGGATCATCCACAACCAAGAATACACCAAATTAATAACACAATATCAAATAATTATGCTGCCGTCCAAAGCAAGAAAGCCGTAGAACAAGGAAATCTATATAATATATATTATCTTTTGAGAAAAACGCAGGTAAAGTTGTTCGGCTGTAAAATGGTCATTCTTCAATATTTTCCAATGATTTTTGTTGGTGCAATTGATCGAAATTTAGTTTCTACGTCTGTAGCAGCTAGGCACATCAATTTTGGAAGAATACACATGCATTTATGTAAGCAACTGTTTTTCTTCGTTGTAGGTAGAAGATGAGGTAAATATTGCTTCAAAAAACGGTAGAGGGTCTGCTACTGCTCTGGACGCACATGCTACAGTTGTGTCCGACTGTAGTTGCTGGAGTTTTTCACCCGTTTCCCAAAGAGTAAAACAGTAGGTAGGTACCTTAATTTTTCCTTGTAAAATAAGACTTACCTCGATGTGGAAGCCACCTACGGTCGATCGCTCAAAGCTTTTGGGGCTCATCAAAAAATTGAAAAACAGTACCGCATGACGAATTCAGACAATTATGAGAAGGATGTAAACAGATGAGAGGGATGCAACAAAGAAAAACCGTACTGTCCTGATGACCATTAAATTAAATTCACTGTTCCAATGAATTAACACCGTAGGTTTCGGATCTACTGTTTTTATTTGTTGGAAGAACTACTATTGTGTTTCATCGTTGGAAAACCACCAAAAACTGGAAAAACCGTAGACTTTTTCCTTGAATAACTTTTTTAGGGAAATTTTCCCAACTTTTACAACTAGATACCAAAATAGGTCTTTATGATACGAATCCAGTCATACCAAGATCTCAAAATTGGAAATGGGTAATCGAGTCTATGGCTTTTTTACTTCGGAGGGCAGTATGACGTCTTTGTCCGGCTTTATTCGGCTGTACTCGTGTAAAGTATGTAATTGAATACAATGCAACTGGATGTTTACTATTTACTAAACTTCCGGGTCTGCGATGATCTTCTGACTGGTGTCTTATCGACATAGGTGAGTGATGTAAATCCTTTGTCATTTTCCTCGTTTTGTCGCTTGGGCTTTGTTCGTATAAACATGCTTTTTTATGTAAAAGTGCTCCTCAGTTTTGTGTAGGAATTGATAATTATATTATTAAAAGCGTACCAGTGAACGCACATACAAATAAATCCAATATGAATCCGAAGATTCATTCCACCATAACATCACAGCTTAAAATCTATATACATACCTTACCTATTATTTACCTTATTATTATTCATATTCATATTATTCATACATTCCTTATATTATTCATGTCGATCAAACTATCATTTCTCCAACCAAAAAAATCAAATAGATAAAAAATGTCACTTGAAATTTGGACCTCTACGTGCTTCATCATAATTACATACCAAAATCTTCAACAAATCCAACAGAAGAAATGAACCACAACGCTCAAGCACTATATACACACTGGCTACACGAAGGTGAACTTTGCAGTCAATACCGAGAATAGAAGAAGGAATTTGTCACTTTTCAGTATCCACGATGCTGTGCAATCATGGTAAAAGCTAAAAATGCTATTTCAGTTTTCAGTTCTCTAGATTTTGTTTTTAGGTTTTAATTAGCAGATTTTAGTCTTGACCTAAATTGAATGTAGGTAAATTGTTTCCACAGTTGTTTCCTATTTATACGTTTCACCATGTAGCAGACTACTCATTCTGGCGTAGTAGCGTTCTTAGTGGCTTACCTACCGTCTCTGGGGTAACAATAATAAATTATCATAGATCTCCTGCCTACCTAATCTGTTGAATCAAGAATATTGGGTATGACTGATCAGACCGATGAATTAGAAATTACGGTGCTTCCGCCACCTCTGTTCAACTATGATGCTGATGATCTCCTAGGCGAGTGGAAGCAATGGTTTCAGAAACTCGAAGAGTATCTTATTGCTTACGATCGAGCTGATTCTCCTGATGAGGAGAAGATCAGAGTTTTGCTCAACCACCTTGGAAACGAAGGTAAGGAGATCTACGAATCTCTTGAAGCTAAGGGTAGTCCTGGCGAGAGAATAACATCGTTCAACGAGCTTACCGAAGCAATAGGAACGTACTTCGATTCTGCCAGAAACGTTCTTTTCGGGCGGTTCAAATTTTTCAAACTCAAAAGGAAACCTGGGCAGTCTATCAGTGAGTTTGTAAATGAATTGGAAACAGCTGCCGATTGTTGTGAATTCGCTGAAAAGGAAAACCTCATCAGAGACAAGCTTTTGGAGCAGCTCAAGGATAGGTCACTGATCGAGCGCCTCCTTGTTGAGGGTGGATCGTTGAAGCTTGAAAGGGCAGTGAAAATCTGTCAGAAATGGGAGAACAGGAAGTTGCAGGCGAATGAAAACGTACCTCCTGACCCGGGAAACTACCCAGAATCAGATCAACCAACGGCAAACAATCTCGGCCGAAGAAAGTCCAGTGCAAAACCACGTGAGTTTTACATTTCAGGAGAAAGTCTCATTTAATATTATTAAGAATTTTGATATGAGATTGGAAATGCGTGTAGTAGCTTGGTAGTCTGAGCGTTTACTTGTTTATAGTTCATCCTGGTGCACTACCTGTTATCACCATTTTGGGCGTTGTTCCTCAAGAAGATACGAACACTGTACGTCTGAATACTGCCGTGTCCAGTGATGAGGATCGCGATTTCTGGGACGGAGACGATCCGGCACCCACTAACGAGGAGGAGTCGAGGCCTGCTAGAGGTAAGGATTTCTTGGGGTTTCGTTGATTTGTCCCGTTGGTACTATGATGAATCATATTCGGGTGTGATGTGGTTAGTGGAAACCAACGATTTTCGATTTTTTACATCTATTTCCTTGATTGAGCTCTAAGCAGTGTTGCCAAACGTCCCTGTTTGGGGGGAGATTCATTCCCCTTTTTGGACTTCAATACTCCCAACCCCCAAGACCTTGGGGGGATACACAAAAGTACCCCTTTTTGATTTCGAGTTCCTCTTTGTACCCCCTTTCTGTGACACTCTTCCATTTCAGTTACCCATGTATAGGAATAAAGACACTAATTCTGGGGTCTTTAGATTTTAGGTAAAAAGGAGCAAAACCAAAAAGTAAGTCCTCTTTTACACGGGGAGCCGCACGGCTCGTGGCTCACAGTCAGGAGCGTTTTCCGCTCTTGACTCCCTCCTTTCACATTTGAGAGCCTTTTGGCTCTCGAGCGCTCAGTCGCTTGTTCTGCCCAGTTGAAGAAGCATGGATCGCATGCGTACTTTGGCCATTTACCTTCTTCATCGTCGACGCCGTCTTTGACGCCAAAAACGCAGACGCTACTGGGTCCATCTCATCAATCAACGGCGGGATGAAGCTGGAGTTTTCGCCACGCTTTATCAACAACTTCGACAGGATGGCAACAAATTTCGATTACACACGGAATTAATTAACATTTCCATGTCTACATCCATGTTAGAAATCAAAAAGAAAGCAAGAAAGAATTTTGACGTGACGAGAATCCTTCGATGGATATCAATAAACTGAGGAGCGAGAGCCGTTTTCGCTCTTCGTGTGAATACCCGCATCCTTCCCTTTGCATTTCATGGAGGAGTTGGAGGCGCGTGGCTCGAAGTGCAGAGCCGTGATCACTCGCGGCTCGCGAGCCCTAAAAGCTCTCGCTCCCCATCTGAAAGCTCCATTGCACTCAATGCATTTCAGACTCACGCGCCTTCCTCCTGCTCGCGAGCGCGAGCCGTGCGGCTCCCCGGGTGAAAGGGGCCTAAGGATCCGGGTTAAAGTAGCCGTGCTTCTTGCACTCGACAAGGATAGGTACTGTTCTTGTATCCATCCGACAGAGCATTTTGGATTAGCAAAAATGGTAGTACCTACTGGCTGTGATTTTCTGTGACTCAGATTTTCGTTGGGTCTATTCAGTTCATTGGGTTTCAGTAATTTCAGTTCTTGATTCCAATTCTTAAGTTTGATTTTCGATTATTTAGTAAGTAGGTGCTTAACTATTGTTGATTGTTGAAAAAAATTAGAAAGTGAGTGGTGTAGTCACTCATTAGTGATACTGCATGGCTGCTTTTATTCGTTTTATAGCTCGATCTGCTATATTTGGTTATTAAAAACGATAGAGCTGTAAATAAGGAGTAAGTAGAGTAGAGAGTTAATTCGTTGTTGTTATAAAGAGTTGCTGTTTGTTTCCCATTCAAATTCAGCTGGACATTGTTGTTGGGACAATTAGACTGATATTTTATACTTGCCAGGAAAAAATAACTTGCCCCTTTTTGAAATTTCAGAGTACCCCTTTTTACGATTGACTCTCCCCCTTTTTGTTGGATGGCGTCTGGCAACACTGGCTCTAGGTTAAGGCTTCCCTAGTTTGGGCTGGGTCCACAGCAGTATAATATTAGGCACAAACTCTCACTTTGTCTCGTACATGAACATTTTCCAAGCACCAGTAAACAGTGATTGGCTGGCTAACAGGATAGTAGTGGTTTCTATGTCCTGTTCATAAACTTTTCTGTGGTTATGTCGCCAACTAGTGAGGTAAACAGGGTGAGGTACCCATTAACTTACTGAAAAGCTTCTGTCAGAGGAGGAGGGCGATGAGCTCCAGGGGTAGCTAGAATGGGCATTTTCGTGGTCCCATTTTTTCGGCCAGATTCTGTTCAGTAACAGAAATTAACTCAAATACCACGTAAAGAGGTGTTTATTTCGGAAAAAGTAGGCACAAAACAAGGGTGGAATTTTAATTTCTGAGTTCCTGCTAGAAATTGTTATACTTAAGGTAAATAGCTGATTGGTCAAGTCAAATCCCACTTGGAGCGCTAGTGCATCACTTTAAACGATGCACAGAACCGCAGTGGATAGATGGAACCAAAAATTTATTAATAAGTCCACGAAAAGTCACAGCAAAGGTTCTTGAAGGTTTGCCATTGCCATTTATAATCTTGTGTTGTTGGCAGCATTGAGAACTCTTCACCTCCGAATCTTCGCTATGCCTTCTTGGGGCCAGTACATCATTTCTTGCCGCATTATTGCTTTCAATCACCCTCATCTTTTCCCAATGTTTGAAAAGGGGCTTCAGACTTCCATTTTTCCAAGAGTTCTGCTTTTTTCCCAAGAAAAATGTTTGACGAAAATTCCCTATTTATGGTTTACTGTGGCCAATGAAGCCAGTAGGAGGCCCACATTCAATAATCAGATGGATGGGGGGGTGATGGAAGGGAATTTTCTCCCTCCTCTTTGCCCGTCATCTGTTGTCATGTTGATGCTATATTCGTATATGAATTCAGTATCCAAGGTATACCTTTGTCAGGGGGCTACATCTGTTTCTGTGCCCAACCACCTCCCAGCAGCCAATTTTGAGGAGGCTAATCAAAATTAGCCTGCTGCTAGTTTTGATTCCCTACCCCAATTCGGCCAGGACTGTTACTTTCAGGCCCTACTTGCAGAACTGTTACTTGTCGTTCCGTTTGAACCTTATCGATTAATTGGTTCAGTGATCAACCTGTTCCGCTAGGGCGAGACGTAGCAGCTGACCGGGGGCTTTGTTGGGTAACAGCACTGAAAATAACTTCTGGCCGAATTGGGGTAGGAAATCAAATTTAGCCTCCCGGCACTCTGTTGAATCTCTACTCCGTGACACCTTATCAATAAACCCTTTTACCCTCATAAACCCAAGACCCCTTTGTCTTCAGCCAAATTTTGGTCAGCAGCCAATTTCTGTGTTCCAGAAGACACTGGAGAATTGATTGAAGTTGACTGCGACGTGTCTTGTTGGCTCTCTTCAGATGAAGAAAATATAATACACAACAGAAAATAGTGTTGAGTCTAATGGAAGTTTATTAGTCAATCTTATTGAACAGGCCTACTGTTAGGCACTTTCAGTCCACGATTAAAATGCACTGTCAACTGTTTTTGGAACTCGCCTAAAATTAATTATGACAGGCCATAAAACTACAACCAGAATATACCGTTCGAACTATGTAATTTTAAAAATTACCTAGCTTCTAGTGATGCTGTTTTATGTAATGGTGCATTGGATGACTTTGAGAAGTACGACATGTATCAATAATTGTCTACTTGAATTGTTTGGTTCACGCTAATATATCTATTGGTACGTTACATAACGGATGAAAAATATTTGTCATAGTCCCTTCAGATTCCCATCTCAGACCTTCCAGTGTTTCCATGTCTCACTTAGTGTGGTACTCTCACAAACAGAAAGCAAGCCTGTCTGACATTCCATCGTGATTCCATAGTTGCAGTGTCTGAATTTAAATCTAAATACAGATCTGAACAAATTTTAGAAATTCTTGCAGTGGTATTGTGTGGAATCTGGTAATGAGGAGTACCCATGACTTTTGTTTATATTTTTAAATGAAAGTAGGTTCAGTTTCAAGAATCTTGAGACCATCTGCACTCTCCTACGACGATTAGTTCTTTTTCTATGAACTTCCAGCGTTTTTTCGGCAACGAGTGACATCACACTGGGCAAGGGGGTCCCGCCCACGTGGTAGGGATGCAATGACGTCACTTTTGCCGAAACTTCATAGAACTATTCATCATAGGAGAGTGCGGTTGGTATCAAAATTCTTGGAATGGAACCTACTTTCATTTGAAAATGAGAAAGTAACAGGTAGGTACAAACAGAAGTCATGGGTACCCCTCATTGAAGCTGAAACGAGGAAAATATTTTATTCTCCTCCCATTCTTTTCAAGGATGATGGTGTTGTTTTTACTAAAGTAGTTTAGCCAAAAAGGTGGTTTTGGTGGGGTAAGTCAAGACCATAAGTTAGGTGTCACCTATTTACTCCAAGTGTGTTTCCTGCAGGGCCTGGGGGCACCATGTGTGAAGTATGCGGGAAACTGTTTAAAAGGCCAGCAGCGCTGAAGAAGCACATGGAAACGCACAGTGGTAAGACTGCCGTATAATATTGTTAATTATTCTGATTTGATGGATGTTCGTTCGTGGCATGAACTTACTGAGAGTTGTTACCTAATTCCGTTGCAGGCCTGAAGCCGTATGCCTGTACAAAGTGTGATTATCGTGGTGCCTTGAAAGCCTCCTTACAGTCTCATATGAGGATGCACGGAGGTAAGTACTGGTGATAAAACCTCATCATTCGATAATCATAATTAATAATGTATTGGGCTTCCTCCTATGCTTTGAAAATAAACAAACCTGTACAAGTACATATGTGGGCAAATCACCCCTTACGACCTATTGAAAACACTCAAGTGCCACTACACAAAATGAATCACTTCAAACTGACTGTATTATTTTGCATTTTGTGATATACAGTACTCCCTCTGTAATCCGGCATCTCAGCTCCCAGGCACTCCCAGTAATCCGGCGTTTTGTATTCGAGTATGAGCTCAAAACTTGATTTGACTTTGGACTGGTGTCTGAGTAAACAAAGCGATGACTCACACCCCACTCACTACCTCAGTCTTAGTCACGATCGCGCTGCGTTTAGTGCTCAGTCTGTTCCGCGTACACAAGTACATATATGTACTGTATTTTGACAGTACATTGTATGTAATTAAAACTGATTTTTCAATGATAACTGCGTTTTTCGCGATATTTTCCAGTTATCCGGCATTTTTGGTAATCCGGCAGTGCTCTGGTCCGATATCTGCCGGATTACAGAGGGAGTACTGTATATTCTCCGTATAAAATACCTATGTGCCACAGCTAGTTCTTCCATTATTTCCTGGGTGCAGCCGGTAGGTTTTGAATTCGCCCTCGGGGCGCAAGTGGTATATGCAAATAGGGTTTAGGGCGCAGCTGAAATACAGTTATTAAACACTTAGGTGAAGCCGGCCCTCAGTATTTAATCCAACAATGCGCAGTTAGAGGAGCACATTGTAATCTGTAGTACGTAAGATGTACCTGTATCAGTATAAAATAGGAACCTAGGAACACGGGATGAAATGAGGGATAATGCAAAAGCAATATTTTTGGTAGCTATATCTTATGTAGAATTAATGTAAGTGAATTCATTCAGCTGTCTTATCAGCAACGGGAGGTAAGAAGTTGGCAAGAACAACAAAAATGAACTATATTATCAATGTGTGGAAGGAGTTCTAGACACGAATTGCATGATTTTGGTTTGTTTTATCCGTCGAAGACACCGTTCAATGTGGATTCTCAAACTCGCGATAGTATTAGATTCTAAAATTTCTTCTTCCGTTAACCGGCCATCGTTTAGCACCAGAGGAATCACATTTACGGCACCTTTTTCAATTTTCAGTCCTGCGATTTCTTTTTGTGCAAGTATCACTTCTTCTTCCTCGAGGAGATTAAGGAACCCGCTGTCATTTGTGATGAAAGTGTCACTGTATTTGCCTCTGTAACAGTTGGATATAAATGACACGTAACCATTTGGCGATGTGCTTAGATGCGTCCGCAAGCTTATCGTCTGAACACATAGTCACACATTCGTCTTTACAACACCACAAAGAAAATAAGGACTGACTGATTAGGCTTTAATCTAAAACTTGGTCACTACAATATATTGTGCACTTATTGAATGGACTTGATTTTACCAGCAAGTATATCCATTCTCACTCACTATCCAACAATTGAGTTGTTGGAAAAAACCAACTTTCCTCATTTTCGTTCCCAGTGGGGTGTAATTTCCAAGCTAGCGGACATCCGTGTCCCTACATCAGCAAGACTTCCCAGCATGTTGTCACCTTTTTTAGTTGTAGAAGTTACTTGTAAATATATTTGGGTAGCTACCTACCTACTTGATGAAAAAGTACCTTGGAAGAGGTGTGTGGTAACGAGGAGGGTTGTTGATTGTGTTTCAGGGTATAAATTCAGCTGCGATCAGTGCGATTTTAAAGCTCGTCGGTCGTATAATTTGAAGATGCACAAGAGGATACATCACACTGGTGACCTTTCAAGTCAATAAATTTGGTTGATATTGAACCTCTTGACCCGATATATTTTAATTCATATATTATATTTTCTGCAGGTGAGAGGCCTTTTACCTGTGAAATATGTGGGAAGAGGTTTATTGATCGTGGATCTATCAACTTTCATTTGAGAACTCGCCACTTGAATTCAACCGATAATGCGTCAAAGACAGGTAAATACAAGTCTGCTGTGATATTTTTTTCTTGTCAAACACCTCCCACCACTCACCATCACACACTGTCCTTCTCTCATGGTGGTACTGATTTGATTGGATAGTTACGAAGTTTGTAGCCAGGTACGTTCCAGCGACTACCTATTCCAAAATAGGATCGGCGATCCGTTCAGTGTGAAAGTTCGCATTGGTATTGCAAAATGCAAAAGACCTAGATTCCTAGTTCTGGGTCTTGATTTTCTAGAAGAAACAGTTTTCTTGCCCAGTAGGTCATTCGCAAAACGCAGTGGTGGAGAGGGGTAGGTTTCATGTGAGGTTTCCAGAACTATTTTTGCTTGGATTGTGCCTACCATGAATATTAATAGCTAATGTCATGTTTACCATAGCCCTATCGATTGTCAGAACTGTTTTTTCCCCATAAAACTGTGTTGAATTTGAGTTTCAGGGGTCATAAACCGAAAGTGCGTGCATGTGTGATCATGTTGTATGACAGGGATTTTTTGAAATGGGTTTCTTGTTGGGCGTGACGTCATAGGGTGTACATCCCGTCATCCTTACACATTCAGCCATGGAAACAATGATGCGGGAATATGGACCTATGAGTTCGAAGGATTCTCTTCCGGTAACTTGTAGTTCTTCGCGTACACGGGAAGAACTACATGTATATTTATGTGTTTAGAGAGTGCTTGAATCTCATTGGTCCATCTTCCCGTATCATCTTGGTGTATCATTCCCACGGTTGAACGTGTAATGATGACGAGAAGTACACAAACTGTCTATTGTTTCAGTTCACATAGACCTGTCCTCCACTGGAAGTGATATCGATATCAGGCTCGGTATGGAGGGCGGGCCTAACAGTTCGAGGAGAGCGAGGGGCAGAATATATTTATAGAGTTACTCAAGCCGCTGTTTTCTCCAGATTTCAATGGTTCTCCTTATAATCGATTCAATTTTAGGTTGGTTATTCAAGAAACTCAGGGAAACTAGTGAGTAACCTTAATGTCTTTGGAGGGCTTATCTTCTTGACTGAGACCAATGGGGACTTCCACTGCAACTCACAATCAGCCCTCTGCTACATTGTACCCAGTCCGCGTTTTCCTTCTGCCCAACTATTTCTCCGATCCACCTTCTTTAATTGCCTTGCATCTTCTACATCCCGTCCTCGCCGTTTCACTTCCGATTATTGTAACTAGCCTCCCTCCCGTCGCCTGTTGGCGCTACTACTGCACAACAGCTTTGGCAGCAGAAACATCAGTCACCTCTTCCACCGGAACAGCGAGTTTCTACGTCCCTTTTTGGGTTTCATTCAATAAACCTCTAGATATAGGCCTCTTGACAGTCACAGGTTACCAGCAGTCTATCCTGTGGATGGGCTGTTGCTGGCAACCAGCAATTTTGGAACCTTTTTGGCCAAATCTCCTACACTCCATGGGGCCACTCGGCACCTCTTACTCATGCCATATCTAGATATTATTGCGACCGTGGCGTGGTTCTTATTTTGAACAACAATAATTGTTCGTACTGCGAGGTTCCTATTGTGCAGTACGAATTATTCATACTGCGAGGTTCAGGGCATCAGTCAGGGTAATCAAAAATTGCTATTGCTTTTGAGTGTAGCGCGTTCTTGCCTCCTGTTAGACCTTGACGTACATCCTGCCCTTTTGAGGTAGTTTAGACCGATACTATTTCACTTACTTCAAGACTCGCACATTCATCATCACTATGTCCTCAATCTTACCAAACATTTTCACAACTTTGTCGGCTAAGTTCCATTCTTCCATCGATTTCCACCAGATCTTCCTCCCTCCCCCCTCAAATGGTGTGGTGTACCGTGGCTCATTCTGACACTAAATTCCGTTCGCAACTGTTATTCACATAACACCACACGAATGACTCACACAATATTCCCCAGTTCCACAACTCAATCTGCCTAACAAGATTTTGTTGGTGCTGACGTGACTATGGAAAATAATTAATTCCCTGCCTGTTGATTTCAGAAAAATTGTCATGGAATTTCGCGTGTGATACTTGTGGGCGTAAGTTTGTCATGGAAGAGAAATACAAAGCTCACATAGCTGCTCACAAAAATGGTAGGTACCAAGATCAGTTTGTTTCGAGATTTAGTTTGTCTTATGTAGGGGACAAAAAGTGTACTCATGCCCACAAAGACCATTTTGAATTATGTGGTAGAGTAAACTCACCTGCTCTCGGCTGAGCAGAGAATTCTCACTGTCTGAACAGAAATACAGGCGTTGCCATTCTCTTTCAACTACCTATCTGCACTTATTTACAAAACATTGGGCGTAGGCGTGTAAATGAATTTGCGAGCTCTTTATAATCTGGTTCCTACATAAATGTGCCAATAACGTCATCCACTTGGTTGTAGGTGAACCGTATCAGTGCTACGCATGCGATTTCAAGGCTTTCACCCGCACCAGCATCATTCGCCATTTGTCTAATCGGCACGGTAAGTGGTTGGGAGCTATTGATTGCGGTCATGTTTCACTCATCCTGGGATTTCATTAGTACCTAACAGAGTTCTATCCTGACCTTGAGTTCTTAATATTTAAGGGAGGCATGAGTTGGCTACCATAAATATTGTTGTGTATTCAATATGTAAATTACAAGTAAAATCAAAATAGTTGAAGGTATTATAATTTAGAAAAAAATTATTTACTCAAATGGCATTATGGTTATTCCAAGTTAAGGTTTGGTTAGTCTGTCTTGCAAGGGCTTGCAGGGTCACAGGGTTAAAGGAGGCACTGTCCTCCCAGAAGGAGGAACTGTTGTCACTCACCAGTGCACCAAGTCCAGAGCATTCTCTCTCAACTCGTCAAAATTGACCCTATCTGTGTCCCAGCTCTTCAAGTGCAGATGTGGACTAGGAGTGTGTAGCACGTGTTGGCCCAGTGACTTACATCGTGAGAACAACTCGTGCAAAATAAACGAAAGATGTTTGGTGCAGAGCAAAATTTGATATTCTTCAGAATCCAGTGATTATCCCAGAAAATCGGCCAAGATTCTGGATCCTGGTATTCAGTTCAGCCCTTTGGGCCTTTGGCCCTTAAATGTGGCTATTCTTTTGCAGGTTTCTCGAGTGTGAAAATTCGTTTTCTGGGGTTATCCATAAACAAAGTATTTCTAGAGGTTAATGGGTGGTTTTATTTTTTATCATTTTCGTATTCAACTTTGTTTTTCGTTGCAGGTGAGAAGACCTATTCCTGCACTCATTGTGGTTACAGAACAGCGATGAAATCCGATTATACGGACCATACTCGAACACACTCAGGTGGGTACGAACTAAATCACTCGCAATGCAATCGTGGAAACGAATTTCAAAATTAAAAACGGAGTTATTGGAAGTTTGCATATTCCCATCAATACACAAAAAATGTACCGTTGTACTGTTATTCCGGTTTCAGTGATTAAACCGTCGTCAGTGACATAACTGTTGTTATTCGTTGTTACTGACGCCGACACTGGTATAGCAGTAGGTCTTTTTTTGTATTAGTGGAAATAGGCATCCTTTCAATAACTCCGTTTTTTATTTTGACACTCAGATACCCAAGTATAATCATTGGGGTATGTATATTAAAAATCACAATAATTGCATATTAGAGATGAATAAGAATGCAGCATGTACGTACCTAGCAATCATAGATACTGATTGATTCCTTTTGTCTCACTAGGTACTTCTTGCCCTCGTGTGGAGGTTGTTCCTACATCATTTTGGTTTACCTTTACCTATACTTCTTTAGACTCACCAAAACTGGCATATGTATGAATCCCAATTCTTCAACCCACTGGTACTGCCTCAGAACTCATCATCATCAACTTCGTTACTAATTTTGTCTTCAATAACATTTTATACAAAATAATAAGACGTCATATACGGTGCTGTCAACGTAACAGACGCTGAACTTTGTCTTCAAGCTTGATGAAACCGGAATGAACGCCGTTCATATCAGAATCAAAATTCTGACGGGGAAAAAGAAGAAAAAAAAACGGGTGTTCAAAACAGTTTCCATTGGAGGCAGTTTCGCAGCAGAAAAAACGAAGAAACAGTTTCGTTGTAGGAAAAAGAATTAAAAGAAAAAAAACCACAGTCATGCAGCATGGCTATAAGAGCGAATTTTCGAAGAAATAACTGATTTTATGTAAAATGTGATGTTTGGGATATCCCATTCAAATATGGGCAATCTTAAACTTATTGGGTAATTATAGGTATTCAAGTATGACGCTATTCGGTTAATTCGGTATGCATCAGGTGTGGTGCTCTCTGACTAAAGATCGATAGGTACATACAATAGTACCTATTGTAAGTACAATAGTACAATAGTAATAGAGTAGGTATTGGATACGTAACAAATTTTTTGTTCCATTTTGTGCCGAGTAACACCTCGGTTTGTAGATTTTCCAACGCTGAACACGATGGTGAAGTCAGAATTACGATATCCCATTCCGTTATCAGATTAGAGACGACGAACCAGAAAGAACATCTCAAGAAATAACCACGTTCCTTCATCTTCAAAGTGCTCCAGTTTGAGAACGGAATGAGATATCGCAATTCTGATTTCACCATCGTGTTCAGCGTACAAAAACCTTTAAAATGAGGTGTCACTTGTCAGACTGTTTCATTTTGGGAATTTATGGGTAGGTAATTCCCCCCCCCCCCCAAACTCCCCAAAACTCCCCCTTAGAGTGACCCGATTCTGCCCTTCTACGAACTTAGCCTGTCGATTGCCAAGACAGATTTTTCGTGCAAATTTGAACTTTTTATCTCAATTCTCTCGAGAGTTATCGTCTGGAATGATATATCGGCTGTCTTTCGGCAGTGAATTCAGGATGGTCTGAAACGGATTTTCGTATAAAAATCTTTCGGAAATTCGAGTTTAAAAAATTTTGGACCGAGAACAATAGCTTCCTTTTCTTCGAAAATTCGCTAAAAGGGTGTTAACGAAACAGTTTCCGTTGCGAGAGGGAGCAACGGTTTCGTTTGCAGCAGGAAAAACGAAGAGACAGTTTAGCGTTTTTGTTGTTTTGGCCGAGAGTCAAAATTAATTGAAGCGTTATTGTTGCTGAAGCTGTTATTTTGAAACAGCTTTCCCGGAACTGTTTCATACAATAAACTAACTGTTTCGTTTCATTTCGTTTCTCAAAAAGAACAGAAACGCCCATCCCTAGCTATTTCTTCCGTCATGTTGAACTGAATCACCAATCCCCACAAGAGGTGCCAATACCTGAAGTAAATTCTTCTTCACGAATCACGATGGAATTGGTGAATCATTAAGACAAAAGAATAGGGGAACGACGTCGTAAGAATATGTTGAAGACTCACATAAAACAAAAATGAACTGAGGGCTGTGAAGCATCGAGAACAAAATGGGGAAACTTATACAAACAGTTCACATCGACATTCAATAACTAAAAGCAAAAGTAGAATAGGGAAAAAACAGGGTTGCTGAAAAACAAAAGTGCGGGAAACTACCCGCAAACGAATTTCTTGATTGGCTAGCTGTCAGCTGTCCTACTTCGAATATGAAATTTTCCACCACAACCTCCGTGAAAGTGAAAATGTCGGAATGGGGATTTGCTTTGGAAGCTTTCACACGCATAATTACTGACTTCCTTGCTAAATTGGCCGACAATTTTGCCACATCTGAGGGGAAAATAGGCATCTATAGAAATGTAACGTGTCCGCCAAGTAATTGAAAAAATCATCGAGTCTGTATGAAGATGGTTTTATTAACACAAAATCATCGGTAAAACAATCAACCACCTCCTATGGCAACAAGCAACCCAAATACACTCCGCAAGAATGTCCCTGTAGCGTTCGTCTCCTTGTACTCATTTCACAAGTCACAGAGTACAAAAGCCTGGAAGGAATCGGTGCATTTCTTCTCAGGTATATGTGCGCCTTCCGCGAGATGGAATCGGAATATGTATTATATATTTATGAAAATAAATCTAGGCGATGCTAGTGGAGATCACTAACTTCTTGTCATGTGTTGCGTAGGTATATGGGTTCCTTCACCATCAGTGATTTCAGTTAAAATCAGTGATTTTTATCCTTCTTCTCCACAGGTATTCGCCCCTTCGTGTGTGGTGTTTGCGATTTCAGTGCTGCAACCCGGGCTACTTTGCGGAGTCATATGAGAATGCACAGTGGTAAGTGCTTAAAAATAAGGGTTATCCTCACTACCTACATCTTTATAGCTTTTAAAAATTTATTTAAACCCTTTACAAAATAATTTCAACCTTTTACAAATTTATTACAACCTTTTACAAAATTATTACATCCCTTTATGTAATTATTTAAACCTTTTACTAATTTATTTAAACTCATACAATAAATACAGTGGTATTTGCAATAAGCAATAAAGGAAATTTAACTACTGAAGTCTGAACATTTGAAGGATGTGCTTTAAGATGAAGTTCTAACGGACTAATGATGTGGATGACCTGCTGCTACGTCGGGCAGTAATAAAATCATGTCCATTACATAATTCGACCAATCTTGAGGTATGATTGAAAGCAAACTTTGCTGAGTAACTTCTGGAAGCTGGTGCTCACCTTGGCAGCTTAACAACTCTCTTGGTTTCGTCTTTATTTTTGAGAACGCCTGTTCCATAGGGTTCAGCATAGGAGAATATAGAGGCTCTGATCAGGAAGATAAGAAGCTCACTGACATAAGGTACGTGGGTGATTGATCTCAAAATTTAGAAGGAATACCACGAACCTACTCGTACGTAGAACTCAATCCCCATCTCGTGACCTTTACTACCGTTTGTCTTACGCGAGTAACCTATAGACGTTTTCATTCTAATGAATAGATTAAGTATAGAGATTAAATAAATTTGTAAAGAGTTTAAATAATTTTATAAGTAAATGGTTTTAATACATTTGTAAAAGGTTTAAATAATTTTTTAAAAGGTTGAAATTATTTTGTAGAGGGTTTACATTATTTTGTAATAGGTTTAAATAAATTTGTAAATGCTATATCTCACTGGCAACGAATTTCTAATGATTTTGACCTCAGAATATTATTTTAGTTGTTTATAAACAACAGCTCAAAATATGCATTTAGAGTTACTTGTGAGAAAATTTATGAAATATGGAATTTAAATAGTCGTGGGGATGGGACTGAAAAAAACTTGTGTATAAGTAATTCACATGTAAGATGTCTATTTTCCTGTGTGCCATCAGAGGGGAAAGGAGCTTATATTCACTCACAGAATGAGTAAAAGGAAATTCAAATATTAGAGCTTCACTATTAGTTGCTTGGAAGGGCTGGCAGAGGTTACTGGCAGGTCGATTTTTGAGTCTGTTTTTAAAAGGTTCAACGGGCTAATAATATTTACCTGTAATGAGGGATGTCAGTAGGTAATTCGTATTTTCTGTTACAGATAAGAATATGTCTTGTGAGTTCTGTGATTACAAGACGTCTAGGAAACAGTCGTTGACTGGTCATATGAGAAGACACACTGGTATGCATGCTTTCTCCCATGTTTTCAATAAATTAGGATTTACATACTTCCAAGACAGAAAATGAAGAAAAACATGTTTTTAGCGATTTTTAACGGCTTCCAGAAAATACACTTGGAAGATTTCAATATGGTGTTGATTACATCCGTCAATATTCTATTGCAGGGGACAGACCTTACGAGTGTTCTTTCTGTGGATACAGAGCTGCTCAACGCGCGACGTTGACCAAACACGTTGAAGTCATCCACAATAAAATACCTAGCAGAAGATCAAAATCCGCCGCTAAATCGCATTCGGACGACAATCCAGCTCAGACGGTGGCTCCAACCATCCAAACCACTCAACCTCCAACCATTCAGCCTCCAACCGTACAAAACGATTCTCCACTAGCCTATCAACAACCGAACAACGCAGTTTTGCGAGGTTACTTGAGTTACACCCCGCAGCAACAGAATTACCACCAGCCCCCTCCAGTGCCAGCTCCTCCAACTGTTTATATGGCCCAGAACAATTACTATCCCGCTACGTATTATAATAATAATACAAACAGTGAAATCGTTCATAATAATTCGCCTTTCGACTTGGACCAATTCGTCCGGTCTAACATGATCAATTAATGCCTTGAGCAGTTTATTTACTGATAGGTGGCAACCTGGCAACCTACATTAAAAAAAATGTATATTAAAAAAACCTACAAAAATGATGATAGCCTTAGTTAGGCGCCAGCAGATTGTTCAAAGGTGTCCAGGGCAACGCATTATTTACCTACCTACCGATCTCTCTGATAGGCTCTATTTTTGAAATTATGGAAATGTATGGCTAAGGTGGAATATGGGACCAAAAGGCAGAGGTATTGTCCCGGATAGTTTGGGCTCTGTGGGAGTGAGGCATGGACCCTTCACGCATATTTGCTAGATCAGATAGATGCGTTGTTGGAGATGTAGTTATGCAGGAGCATCCTGAAAATCCCACGAGTGCAAAAGGTCTCCCGTGAAGAAGTTCGGCTCTCCCATTCAACAGTGAAAAGGAGCTACCGCCAACCATGGTGGAGCGTAAAGCGCGTTGTCTTGGCCATGTTATGCGTGGTGAGAAATGCGAGGTTATCCGACTGATTATTGAAGGGCGATCAGTGGGTTGCCGCCAGCATTCTTATTTGAAGGATGTCCACAAGTGATTCGGTTGCTCCTCAAATATATTCCGTGTGGCTGCTTCGAGGACTTCATTTGCCATCAGGATCACCACCCTCTGGACGGACATGGCGTCAAAAGAGGAGATTATGACTGAGGATTGGAAATAACATACCATACAGGTATCATTTTTTAAAATTATGTCTCTGGGTACTGGTTTGATTTCCAAGTAGGTATTGTATGCTGACATTCCGAAATGATCTCAGCTTTTTAGGATCCAATTTTCCTGGTTCCTACTCTGTACGTAACGCAAGATTTGAATCATTGTACTCTCATCTTATGTTTGAGTCGTCCAGTCTGTAAATACACACAATTCTGGAAGTTAGCAGCCAACTGATTTGGATAAAATTGACAAGGATTATGCGGGTTGGTTCCTCACATATCATTTTTCATTCCAATATAATACATAATTAAGATGCAGCTTTTGTGAATGTGCAAACATGAAAACTAGGTAGGTAGCTATTTATAACCTGTAGTAGCCGTATCAGAGCCGTTTGAGCCCTCTACCCGTGGTTAAAATATATTCAGGTACAGTAGATCCCTATGGCTAGAAACGTGAAACGTCGCATAATGATTGTCTTGTCTTGGTTTATTATTCTGTGAATAATACACCTATGTAATCGCTCAGCAAAAAATTTTTATAACACCCCCTCAAAATTTTTTCTTTTCCGTTTCAAGGTGCGTAGATTCCAAAAATGCAATGTCCGTCCGCCGTACGCCGTCCGCCGTATCACGTGTACAGGCTTCATTTTCGGTCTAAAAAAGTCGTTCTTTCGCACACATGCTCCATTTGGGCCCTAGTTGTGTCCCGAAACTTTTCAGCCCGATCGGAATACACCCAGGGGTGTTATGAGTGAAAATGTGTGTAAAAATAGGTACTTTTGCGTTTTAGCAACATGTTGGTAACATGAGCTTTTGAAGTATCGGTTTCCATGTTTTTTTTGGACGAGAAGACCGAATATGAAGTCGATTTTGACCAAGGAGTGGAAAATTGAGGTTGTACCAGATGTTCAGCTCCCAAAATCGATTTTTTATGAGTCAAAAACCTGCGAAATCGTCTGAAATCACCATCAATTTGTAGAATAACATTAGGAAAAGTGTCAACACGTGGATCAAGACAATTGAATGGCACTACCAATGATCAACGATAATAAAAAAATTAAATAAAAAAAAGGAGCGTACCACCATTGGTGGAAACCATCAGAAATAGCTATTTCAATTATTTTACATGAAAGCAACAATAAATGAACAGCCAGCATTTCTGTAGGTATGTCCATAGAATAATAAACCCATGTGACAAGGACTTGGCAGCGTTTTTTTCTATGTTTTGACCGATATAAAAGTATCAACATCTTATTTGGTTCTGTTCCCTGGGTACCTGTCACCAAGAAGGCTAATAATATATAATCTACTTCTTGAAAATGGAGATATATTGATGGTTGGGGTTACCTGTTATTTCAGAAATTACAAAAGGGAAACTGACCGGACACCGCTCACCTAGGCTCTCTATGGGCAGGCACGTTCTCTATTGGCCCAAGGACTATCTTGTCGTCAGACAGCTCATACTATTGGGTTTTCACACACACCCCATTAATGAAAAGACTGTGAAAGGGAAAGGGGGTGCCAAAACTTGGACGTTTCAGGGAGACTTATACACCTTCACAAGAAGAAAATTTAGTTTGCCACTGTGTCGAGTTGGATAAAAGATTGTTTGGTTTGAGTCTGAAGTCATTGTGATACCTTCTGTATACGTATGCCAAGAAAAATGGCATCCCCTGTCCATTTTAAGGCGAAACAAAAATGGCCGGATGGGACTTACCCAGCATTTATCATGAGAAACAGGTTGTCATTGAGAACTCCTCGGAAGACAAGCGTGGCACCAACCACGGGATTCAACGGTCATCAACAAACTGAATCCGTATTTTGATAGAAAAAACTTGTTCGTTATTTTTGCTGTTAAATGTGATTTTCCATTTCTAAAATCTTGCCAAATATTCCTAAAAAAAGGATTGCTCGTTATTTTTTTCATCAGTTTTTGAAATAAAAATACATAGCTCTGAACTGATGAATGGGACAAGAGTTGCCAGTGGAAACTTTTGCCCTTCTCGGAGGGGCAAAAGTTGCCAAGAAGGCTTTGTGGTAAAATTAAAAATTCGGTTTCTAAGTATTTTGGGAAACTATTCTTTTTTTTTAACCGAAGGTATAGGAGATCTACGACACCCATTCATTTTTTTTGTACCGGTAGGACCACCTTGGGGCCCGGGAAAAATCGAAATGTCCGAACTGGTAACTTTTGCCCCCACCTACTCTGTTGATGACTTTGCCGACTCCTAATGATCGGATGGAACCTGTCCATATTTTAACCATCCGACCAATCAATGGACCAATCCGACCAGTCAGTGGAATGAGTTGTAGCATCTGTGTAAATACATTGGCTGCATCATGAATAAATTACCTATGTGATGTTTGTATTAATATTTTACTTGAATATGTACCTACTTAGGTGCATAATTTTTTTTCTGTCCATTTCCTTACCAAATTGTGTTCTTTATTTAATGTCGCTAAAGTTCCTTTTTTCGAATACCTACCTGTACATCTTGTATATAACATACCTGAGTTGGTATGTACTTGTCTTATGACTTTGTACATACTTGAATGAGAAATATTATTGAGTAACGTAATATTAATAAATGTCGATAAAATTTTGCTAAATTTCTCATCCTTTTTTCCCCGCATTGTTGGAAATCTAAGGATTTCCAAATTGAATGGAGAAGTACCTAGGTACATTTGAAGGGCAACCTTCAGAAACTAGGATTCTGTTGTAGGGGTAGGATTTTTAATGTTGATAAGAATATGTTGAGTGGGGATTGGGATGGTGGATTGGGGTATTTTATTTTTCTATACCAGAGATCCAGAAAATGGATCTTCATGATAATACTACGCTAAGAAGGTACTAAAAGGAAGGTATTGTATTATAGTACCTACCCTCCTACGTGTGGGGCTATAAGTAGAATGTAGTATTTATTACTTGCTCCGTGTTGGCCATCGAAAGGCGCAAACGTAGATAGGTACCTATACCATATTTCGTTCAACATCGTACCTAATCGGCAAACAAAGCAAAGCAGGAAACATTCAGACTTCAGCAACATATATTCAAACAAAGGGGATTGAGTGGTATTAGGTACGTCTACATTATTCTATTCATAGCTATGCTGTCGTAGTATCATTAAAATGATAATATAATCAAGACCATGCCAACTATACTGACCATTAGACAACAACTGAACCATTTCTTCTACCAGCTCTCATTAAAACCCACCTGGTCCGATTCTAATCTGATGGTCGGGCTGCCCACCTATTCGTCGATTGGATGGCCAGCACTCTTTCTCGCAGGATGATTTACGATTCTGCTGATTTATCATTCAAACCTAGATGGCCAGCACTCTTTCCCGCAGGATGATTTACGATTCTGCTGATTTATCATTCAAACCTCGACTGCCCAAGTCACGTTCCCCCAAGTTTCATTCGAATCAAGGCATCTCGTTTGGTATTTTAACTAGGCATAATACGGCAGCCCCCTCCTCCAAATCAGGTCAGATATTACGAGTATTTATGATTCTGATGATCTCAGTTTTAAACCTTTACTTACTGCCCTCGACGTATACACCGAGCTTCATTTAGATCAAACCAGTTGGGTATGTTACTCCACCTTCCCTCTCTCCTGGCAGCTGGCACTGTCCCATAAAACCACCTTCCCGTTCGATTTTTAAAATTCCTACTGTCGCAGATTTCAAGTTAGACTACCCTCGAAATATGCCCCAGTTCATTAAATTTGGTTTAGCTGTGTTGAGCAAACGAATGTAGAGGCAGAACAACTTAGACGTTGATGTCGAAAGAATTCAAATAACATAAAATAGAAAGAAATTCCAATGACCTACCTACCTATTGTACAGACAGAATTACAGTTATACCCTACTTAGGTAAGCAAGCAAGCAAAAGCAATAAGCACACGCACACCACACGCACCACTAAGCTGACGCTTAATCCTCCATTCCCTCTCCTGTGAAGAGAAGATTGTTGATGAGAGTAGTAGAAGCCATTATGATATACAGTGCTGAGGTCTGGGCCAATTCTATGATGTACGAGAAATACAGCCAGAGGATCTACGCAAAGAAAAGGAGCCCTGTTCTATATGCAGAATGAGTGCATTTAGAACAGTCTCTGAATCAGCAGCCTTGGTGATAGCAGGGGTGGTACCTATGTATTGACCTGCTGGCAAAAGATCTCAAACGTGTATTCGAAAGACAGGAAGAAGAGGGTAAGACGGAGGAAGAAGGAAAAAAAGACGCTCCAGGCATGGCATGCAGAAATGCGAGGCTGTTGGACAGACAGTGCACCTGATGAATGAGATTCGCCTGTGGCTGGAGAGGGAGCTACTAGCTCACAGAAGGTTTGTTCGGACAGACAGTCCAGGATGGAACTGCTTTCTGAGAAAGGAGCTAGAACTGTCCAGGATTGAGCCCAGAAACTGTGTCTGTCCGAACGCGCGTTGATGATTCTGAACGGGTAACCTTAAGCGTTAAACCTTCCACATAAGCTGAAGGCATCGAGTTGCATCGAGTGCGCATGTGCAGGATCAACAGTCCTCGAAAAAAAATCCAAGACTGCTAGAATAGTCCCGAACTGTCCGTTTGTCTGTCTGAACAGCCAACTATCGATCCAGGACCAGGTCTGGTGCTGTCTGAACGCACAAAAAGGGGTGTGGCTTGAATAGAATGGTCCGGAACGGTCCAGGACTGTCTGTCGGAACGAACCTTATGCTGCTGTCTTGCCATGGATACTGTCAGGCGTACCTCCGTAGGATGGGCAAGGTGGCAAGCCCGGGCTGTTGGTATTGTGGATGTGAAACAGATGATGCTGAACACCCTTTCTTTGTGTGTACACTATAGGCAAACAGGAGCGAAAGGCTACAAGAGATGGTGGGAAGTACCTATCACACCAGAGAATCTGATAAGTAAGATGTTAGAGAAAGGAGGAACACCGGAAAGCATTTGCAACTGACCTACTGCAGATTGAAAGCACAGAAGAACGAGAAGAAATAACGGAAGAATGATATAATATTGCTGAAGGAAATTAAAAGATGAAAGCCTAATGCTAAATTAATTACCCCGCCTTGAATTAATACTGAAAAAGCGGTTCCAAGGTCGGAAACTAGAAGTAAGAAAGGGCTTGTGTGGTTTTAGTCCGTAGCTCCTGTAATAAATTGAGAGTCCGACACATCTTGGCGTAATCGGGACCCACCAAGAGTCCGTAAAAGACGATTTCTATACAACTCCCACCGAAAAAAAATCCTCCATTTCACGAAGGTCATGTTTAAAAACTAATTTTATTGGATTGTTGAGAATTATTTATTCATATCGTTCAAATAAACAACTATAATAGTGGTAAATAGGTAGGAGGTAGCTGTACTCCATGTTTTACGTCTCGAATTGGAATGTCTCCCAGATCATCTAGAAAATGATCCATTGAAGACCACCTAGAAAGCATTCTTTCACTCCACACAATGTTATACTCTGAAAACAGGAACAAAAATGACACCGATAGCGCCAATTTATCATTACAGTTGAACAATACGCGATTCGATAGAACCGAGGCTCCTCACCTCAGTCAATTCAGATCTGAACAATACCGCTTCCAGTCACCTAATTCAGACAGAAGTATCCAATAATTTAAATCCTTTGTAGCGCGGCATTGTTTTAGTTTCTTTTATTCGTCCAAACTACTATTGGATGATGAGCAGAAAAATTACTGCGTTGCATTTTTGATCCCTGTTGCTTTACCGATAACAAATGAAGGAATGTGAATCGCTTTCTTAAGGTATCCTCCTCGATATTATCAATAAGCGGTCGTTCAAGTTAGCAAAAAGGAATATTTGCTTACATGTTTACCGAAATGGGTAGGGAGTTGGGAGTTGGCCATGCGTACTTGAGCACTCGAATAAAACAAAGGATGAAACAGTAGCTAGGAGGTACCTCCCTACTCATGCCTCCCTAGGTCTTGTTCCTGTCTCCGTTCCCGACGAAGGATACCTCTCGCTTGAAGGTTTCTTGAGTTTGATTTTGGGTGACACAAACGTTGAGCAATTTCATCCAATTGCTTCTATATTCAATTTGGTGGGTCTTATTAGGCATCCATGTAGGCGGATAATAAGGCCTAGTGGTATGCTTGTAGGCGCAGCACTACACCATAGCGTTCAACATCTGTCCGTTTTATGTTTGTTCATTTACATTCAGTGAAAACGAGTAGTAGGTAGAGTTGAAAGTAGATTTTCACAGTCTACTAGTGTAGGCTAGTGTCGATTTTGAGACTGTTATGGAGTTTTAACTTATCCAATAAATTGTTAACTGGATTGTTTCGTTGGAGTAAAGATCTTAGGTACCTACCTATGTTTCATGTTAGGGTGGTAATTAGCAACGATTAACACAGCATATCTTGTTATCAGCTGCGAAATAAGTTCGTACAATCAAGGAGGTATGGTGCCATCAACGCTTTTGGTTTATTATTCTGCGAATAATACACCTATGTATTCGCTCAGCAAAAAATTTTTATAACACCCCCTCAAAATTTTT
This sequence comes from Leptopterna dolabrata, assembly GCA_954871275.1. Lineage (NCBI taxonomy): Eukaryota > Metazoa > Arthropoda > Insecta > Hemiptera > Miridae > Leptopterna > Leptopterna dolabrata. Next base: position 42,178,634 of record OX940981.1, read on the forward strand.
TCGTTTCCGTTTCAAGGTGTGTAGATTCCAAAAATGCAATGTCCGTCCGCCGTCCACCGTATCACGTGTATCTACTTCATTTTAGGTCTAAAAAATTCGTTCTTTCGCACACATGCTCCATTTGGGCCCTAGTTGTGTCCCGAAACTTTTCAGCCCGATCGGAATACACCCTGGGATGTTATGAGTGAAAATGTGCACACAAATAGGTACTTTTGTGTTTTAGTAACATGAGCTTTTGAGGTATCTTTTTCCATGTTTTTGGGGACGAGAAGACCGAATATGAAGTCGATTTTGACCAAAGAGTGGAAAATCGAGGTTCTACCAAATGATCAGCTCCCAAAATTGATTTTTTATGAGTCAAAAACCTGCGAAATCGTCTGAAATCACCATCAATTTGTATAACACTGGAAGTAGTATCAACACGTGGATCAAGACGATTAAATGGCACTACCAATGATCAAAGATAATTTGAAAAAAAAATCCTAATTCGTGTTTAGGGGCCAAAAATGGTGGAAACAATCAGAAATAGCTATTTCAATTATTTCATACGAAATAAGCAATAATCGAACCGCCAGCATTTCTGTAGGTATGTCCAATAGAATAATAAACCCATGTGACAAGGACTTTGCAGCGTTTTTATTTTCAAGACATCAAAAATGTCCAAGTTCGACTCTGCAACAAGTAGCCCATGAAAATTCGTCGTATTCATAATAATAATGAATAAATAAAAATAAAGCCATAATAGATTTTCTTCGCCTGACTTCCTCCCCTTCACATCAAAGGTGCTCCGCTCAAATACTTTCAATTCGTCAGAAATCTACTGCCATCTGAAGGACCCACATAATTAGCTAAGATGATGTTCTCTCATCCAATCATTCTCTACATAATTTAGCTTGTATCACTCCATTCTACGTCTGCTTAAAACTATTGAAATACGTATTAATCCTTCACCATTTTCTTAATGCTTCGTTTTATTCATTTGGTCCCTCGATTTCTAGTCCTTAAAAATGTAATGGGAAACATTTTCATCTCCTGTATTCGCCGTAGTCGCCTAACTACCTCAATGTTTTGGAATTATGTGTTTCGCGCAATGAAGCAATGCCTCCCTGACTACGCCAATGTTGTACATATTTCGACCATCTTCATACCGGTCCAGGCACTTCAGCATGGCCAAATTCAAGTCAAAAGGAAAACCCTGGTAGGAGCGAAGATTCGGAATGTTCGTCCTTTGGGCATTTGAGGTGCTGGCTGTCTGGGTGCATTTCAGAGGAGCTGTTGAGCGCCCTTCCTAGCCATGCCTTTCCGCCAGCCAGCCATGTGCTTTCTTTCCGTCCACTTCTTTCTCTATCTTTTCTCTTCTATACCTCCTCCCTTGCTTTCGCCCTTTTCCCCCCTCTCTTACCTTTCATTTCCCTTCTCTTCCATCTTATTCATCAATTCTGTGCCGCGAACTGCCCGCCAAGAAAGCCGGAAACCTCCATACCTACCTTATACCTACGTACAGCGACCAAGACAATGTTTATACGACAACACCCCTCCCCCCAACTCTGCCCCCTGGGGATCTCTGGTGTCGATTTTTCGTACTTAGGACCCCAAGAGGCCCCTGAGGATGTGTACCAAATTTTAACCCTCGGGACCATCAGATGCCGGAGTTATGGAAGTTTGAAAATCGCGAATTTTCAAGTTTTTCTACCTACTTCTTCTTTGACAGGGCTGCAGCCTCACAGACATAACGGATCGAGCTGAAATTTTGCTCAAATATTCGCTAAGCTCCAAGGAAGTGCCTTTTGTGCACACCCCCCCCCCCCCCCCCCAGAAATGATTAGGTACCTAGTATTCAAGTAGGTAGGTACTGAGAAATTTTTGTTATAGGTATGCGGCCTCACAGACAACGGATCCAGCTGACATTTTGCACACATATTTGTTATGTTCCAAGGTAATGAATTTTGTCTCCCCCCCCCCATTTTGAAATTTTTAGGTATAAGTAGGTAGGTAGGTACCCACTGAGACAATGTTTAGGTACCTAATGGTAAAAAATGTTTACTTCATCAATGCAAATAGTTGCAAACCCCCCCCCCCCCCCCCCCCCCGAACAACCCTGTTGTAAAAATTTACCCGTCAACAAAACCTCCTCAGCCGCAAAAAGGATTGGTATCCATTTTGCCTGCCAAACTAACATGCTCGGTCTTGGATGTGCATTTAGAAACCTGTTCCTTCCCTCCTGTTGGGTATGTGTATAGAAACCTTTTCCTTCCCCTCAAACCGTGAAATTTTCTTCAACGCTGTTTGGCGGGCAGCTTTTTGTCCGGGCAGGCGAAAAACCCCAATATTTTATTGTGTGTTTTTAGAGACTGGTGAATGGGAGGAGATCTTGGCAGCACGAAGTTTTCAGATGATTTCCAAAGAGCTGGTGATAGATTTTTAGGAGTTCAGAACATGGTAGGAAGTCGTGGAAACTTACCCACTCGAAACAATGGATGCAGTTGTACCCAGAAAATCATCAGAGAACACCACCGGCAACGCAAAATCGTTCACATTTTGAAACTGTGAACCCAGGGATAAGACGAGTAGCTAGTTATGTAAATATAACAAAAGGTTTAGGTAATATTTAACTGCATATTATGTAGGTAGGTACATAGTTTAGTTATTTATTGTTACAAAAAAATGGCAGTAATCTAATGACAACTGGGAAACTGAAAATCAACCGGAAAAGATTTTATTTAAGCTGGAAATGTCATACAAGTTCTGTTTCAGGTTTGAGTACTACTTAAAATATTATAGTAGCGCTCATATCTCTAGAAATAAAGTTCATGTCCGTTAAGATCTATTTTGCGCTTTCCAAAGAAGTAGGTAGGTACCTATATATTCACCCGCGTATCACCATGGGAGAAGCTGACATATGGTATTTTGCCTTGCAATGTTCAGGTATGTGAGGTAGGTTATTTGCGAGCTTCATATCAAGTTTTCAGAAGCCACAATAACGAACAAGTAGGTAAGTACCTACCTAATGCGGTAGATAGCCTATTTCAGTGAACACGAAATTCTCTTGGAGAAGAATTGAGGGTTTCTAACAGAGGCGGATTGAATTACATGCTAATATGCTCCCAACAATGAGATATTCAACAATGGCTTGTGGCTGCATTCTCAATCTGACTTCTAACGGTACTAGGCTCGGGAGTAAGCGCCACTCCGGCTATGTCGTGTGGCGTGGCCTACCCGTTCTTAAGACCAACAAAAGAAGAAGAAATATTATGACTTTCCAGGGGAGGAGTTACGGACCGCAGTATTTTTAGAAAATGGTCTCAACTCGAACAATCCGTCTTATTGTATGAAGTGCCGTGCTCTCGTATTCGTTGAAAAGGTTAATCGGAAGTTCAACTGGTGTCAAGGAGTTCGCCTGATCGTGTCACGCAAGTTCTTAAGAAAGTGAAACTTCTTTGTAAACTTTTTTACGGCTAATGTTTGATCAGCTAGGAGCTTGAGTCCCCTGAGCGAGATCAGTTTCAGGGCCTTTCCTTTTCGGATTCCCTTAATCGATGATTCTGTAGGATATTGTATTGACAGCATAAGGTAAAACTCCATACGGAAACCCAAAATGTACCAGAAAATGGGGAATTGTACGTATAAACTTGAAGAATATATAGTCTGTACGTACAAAGGTACTGTCAACGGAGCTCTGTTCTATGTACCTAAGTGTTGTGTTCTTTATACATATTTATGTATCTACGTACCTATACTCAGATTCTCATTTTCTCCGAGTATTTCGAGGTGTGTAAGCTCTCCAGAAGGGTTGCGTAACCGGTTGAATGGATTGTGACATAGGTACCTACCTCTACATATCTGTAGTACATACCGACAGAAGACTATTAGGAATAAATGCCTCCTTACGGCGGAAACTCGAGAAAGAAACGCAGGGAATGGCCGATTTTCAAGGCAAACGATGAATCAGTAAATTAGTTCATCACTAATAGTTTGAGAAGGTTCTCGTGAATCGTCACTAACTTTATTGGTGGAATTGTCTCAGAAATGGTGTCTAAACGTAGTGTAGTTCTATAAGTCAGTTGAGGCAGCTGACAGAAACTGGCGAGTTATCACGGAGAAACTACTAAAACACAATGATGAAGTTTTGATAGCACTTTCACCACAGCAAGGGCAAGCGTGGCCTACCTTGTAGGTAGTTAGGTGTATATTTAGAGAATCTGTTCAAAAAAGTTCCAAGTTATTAATAAGCAGTTAGGCCTTAAAAGAAGGGGAACAGTAGACATTTTCTCGTCCGGAAAGTTTCTAGGTTCAGTCCTAGGTAGTTAGAGCAACTAAATAACTAGGTAGGTACCTACTGCTAACAATACCAAGTTCACATTGTTCGTAGCATGCTTGTGTTTGTGACTTAATAAAATTTTCTCGAAATCCATGAATTTGGTGTGCCGGCTATCATGAACCAATACATTCGGCCAATAGCACAAGAAAATGTGCAAGACATTGAACGTTTGAACCTCGGGAAGACATTCAAGTGCCCACTGCCCAGGTTTCGTACAGTCACTCTACCACAGGGAAGGAATACAATATTCCTTCTGGACTGGGGAGTCACGTACGTATCTGAGTAGCCGCAGTGAACGAGTGAGTAGCTGGTAAAACGTGGTGTCGGGGACCATACCTGCAGCTGTTACAACTATTAATGCACTTTTTCCATCTCAGTTTTCTCATGCAGCTTTATATTTGTGTTATAGCCTACCTGTGACATCCTACGCTTAGTAGATTATTTATAGGTACGTACTTACCCTTATTTTAGTTTCCATAAGCTACGACGAAGGAAAATAACCATTGGATCACACCGGATGCTTGCAGATCACCGATGTGGTGGGTACCATGGGACTGGACGTTGTCTCATTCAGGATTTTCACAGAATATCGATGTTTATGCCTGTAGCCCATGGATCAGAACTAGACAAATTTCTTCAACAAGCATAAAGTTTACGATGAGGGTGTTTTAGGAGTTTGTCACCCGTGAAAGGCAGCAGCTGACGTCGTAAACCAGTAACGGCCGCCGCGTCGTATCTTGTTATTGTTCTCTTCATATTCAAGGGTGTGGAAGAGTGAATTCAAACTAAACATGGTCGCAAAATAATATTTGGAGCTTCAAACCGATATTCATGGCTCTCCTCACAAATTATTCATGGACCTTTGTAAATAATGTACACTATGAGGGGCAACAGCCTTATGTACAATAAACGATTTAACATTTATATTTTCATTTATTTTGTAATTGTTTTCAACACTTCTTTACTTTCAAACAACCACTCCAACAAAATTCTTGATATAGGTACCTGCCTAAAAGTGTGCAAGCAAAGTTCTGTGCGATTTTTTTCTAAAATATTATGCATTGACATTATTGCATCTTGATTGATTGCATGATTGTGATATTAAGCATTGAAACTCCTTTTTTCATGTTAATTACCTATTATACCATCATCGCCTCGCGGTGTTCATATAATTTATCAGACATTCGTAAGCTGGCGATGGGACGCCCTTCAGGCACTCAAAGGAATCAATTCATCGAATTTCTTTTTGCACCTTATGTGGTAAGGCATCTTGCAATGTGGAATAACCAAAAAATAAACCTTTAGCTTACCACCAATTTATACAGTACAAAGCTTTTCACTCAACTTCTGAACTCCTAGGAGTCCTGATGGTGCTCAGAAGTTGAGTGAAAAGCTTTTTACTGAATAAATTGGTGGTAAGCTAAAGGTTTATTTTTTGTTTATTCCACAACTCAAAGGAATGTTTGATTTATACGGCCTAAGGTTATTTTTACTTGTTGAATCAAACAAATTTAATTCGAGAAGTGTTTATCATGATACCAGCTATGCTTAATTGTGAGGGTCCGTTTATGAAACATTTTTCACTTCTTGCCGCTCTCATGCTCCGGTATTGATCCTACTAACCACACAAAACTGATTCAGCTTACTGAAATCCTAGTTCTCCGAACTATACAGTAGTCAATAGCGTGCCACCGTTCTATATTACAGAAAGCTTTTCTGTTGGCATCGATCGATCAATCAAATTATTGTTTTGAGAGTTCTAGAGATGAGCACTTAAGATTTCAAAGTCTTCGGTTGATGTCATTAATCATTCGCGGTGCACTCGAGGGAGTCGTGAACGGGAGAAAAGAAAACTAAGGCCTTAAAAGTTGGCTCAAATCAGCATAGCATGATCAGATCTAATACATTTTGAAACATGATATGGTTTAGCTCTAGAGTAATCCATGGATTACTTGGCTCGGCCTTGGTACTATGGGTGGAATTATAGTTGTTCGAATGAATGAATGAATTTATTGTCACCATACCTCAATACAAATAATACAATATATTAGTATAAAATACATATTAGGCAGTTGTAATTTCTTACAGTTCTTGGTTACAGGTTTGACGACCATGCCGGAAAGGTTCACTGTGGCGCAGCGCGGAGTTGTTTTTAATATAGTAGGTATACATACTGCTAATTTAGTACCATTTATACGAAAACTCGGCGCTCCGCGCCTCGCCAGGGGGCAAGCCCCCTGGACCCCCGGATGCTTACTGCTTAGAGCCTACGGCTAAAATTCAAGAAACATGGAACATGCTTTAGCCTCGTAGTTTACTACATACAACCAAGTGACAACCAAACAAGCGTCATTGTTTACTATCCATTTACAACATTCATTTATATAGTTATATTATGAAACTAGGATATAAATACCAAGAACAAATACGAAATACATTCGTGATAAATCAAGAGCTTTCCAACGAATGGAAAACGATTTTTGTCCGATGAAAATGAAAGAAGTTTCATTTCCCTAGCAACTACTCGGTTGTAAGTGAAAATCATTGTTAAAATTTCGTTCCACTTCCGCGTCACCCATCCCGTGTAACGTTTTTCGGTTAGTTAGTCCAAGGCTAAAGCATGTTCCATGCTAAAATGTATTTTTGATAGCACCTTTTAAACAGCAAAATGAATTTACTTGATCCAGGTAGAGTCCGATTATTAGAGTGGTCGGTAGAGTAGAATGCACTCTACTCTACTTCAGCTCGACCAATGTAAGCCCGGTTTAACTGAATCAATCCTAACTACCTAAAGACTTTTGTTAGTCGCTTGAAATCACGATCATGAGGTAAAGTAGGTAAAAGTAAAAAAAGTAAAGGAAACGCAAAACTTGAGGTCATTTCTAAACATTGCATTTTTGGAATCTACGCACCTTGAAACGGAAAAGAAAATGGGAGAACATGAACCGCTGATGAAACACAAACGGTGGGTACAGCTTCCGTACAAGTACGCAACCACGAGGGACATTTTATGTCTTAGCGCCCCCTCCCGCACCCACACCAAGTACTTCGTACTTAATTGTTTTGGTCAAGATTTCCAACGAATGGTAAACTCTGTCCTTGGGCGGTCACAAATGACAAAGAATCACGTTTCAATTTAAAAACAAGTACTTCGTACTTAATTGTCGCAGAACTATCACCTAGTCCGAACAGCCTTCAGTCCCAATTAGTTCGGATTAGCCGGACTCCACTGTATTATGTACGTAAACATTCATTTAAACAATCACGCTCATACCGCAGCTTGTTGGCCATGCAGTCCACAGTGGTTAACGTAGTATGGTTAGGTAAATCGAGAGCTATCCAACGAGTGGTGAACGATTTTTGTACGATGATAACTGGCGAAGATAAAGTTCCGTAGCAACGAATCGGTTGTAAGCGAAAATCATCAGAAATATTTTCGTGACGTTGTTTCCGTTGCATGTCTCCGTTGCATGTCCCGCGGTTCATTTTCGAGTTTATGTAGCAAAGTAAAGACATAAAATGTCAATAATCTAAAGTTTTACTCATTATGAATATTCTGCTACGCCTTTCTTTGGTTATTTTTTAATGTTTAATAAGACATCTATGTTGTCGAATCTTTATTCATTATTTGCATGCCTTTGTACTTAGTGGACATGTATTGTGTGCGCATTTATTTAGCGTAGTATTTATAATGGACTTTCGGAAGTTTTAGTCTGTACGTGTTGGGCTTGCGTTGTCTTACGTGAATAAGACAAGCATCTTTTTTTTAATAAAGCTTGTGAGTAGTGGCTAAGTATAGTTCCTTAAAATGTTTTGATTGTATAACGTGTGACAGAGTGTAACAGTGGGGGTGGACTCTCGAGAGTCCCCCTCCTAGACCAGTGAGATTATCACCGGTTTAGAAGGGATATCGATTAGGCTTCCCCAAACCGATCCCTTCTCCACCGGAAGAAAAAATGTATCGAGAACAGCCCACACTGTTACAAACGTCTAGGCTTGCCCAACAGTATGGGTGGTTTTTTGGATACAGTAGAAGTCGCTTAGTAGAAAGGTGGTTAAAGGAATAAGTCGGATATGAGGATAGAAACATTCAGGTCCCGATCGGCTGTATGTAAACACACAGTGAATTGGCCTGTTATAGTGATCAAAAGGTCGGTTATAGTGATTAGTTTTCTAGTTTTTGGATGTTAAAAGTCGGCGAAATAGGTAAAAAGGGCTGATACCTCCTGAAAATGGTATATATTCACCAAAAGTGGTACCTAATGAACGATGATCCGAAACAGAAGATAACTAACTGCCTATAGGTTTTAATGAAGATTCCTAAAAAAAATTAATCAAAATTAGGTCAGTTCTGGGGTGTCACATTCGCCAATCTCGGTAAAAATGGCTAAAATCACCACAAAGTAGAAGTCGCTTATAGAGATTGGTCGCTTATAGTGATTGTTTCCAGTCGGTCCCAATTCGATCACTGTAAGCGACTTCTACTGTATAAAAAACTTTTTCAATTAAATACTTAACATTTCCACCCCAAATTATAATTGCATAATCATTGTAAGATTGAATCGAATAATGCTTGGTTGATGTTCTTGACTAGCTTTTCGGAAAAGCATTTTATTCCAAGTTTTATTCATGTTCTTAACACGCAGTAGGATGTTTTCTAGGTGTTCGTAATACCTACTTAGTAGGATAATATCCTAGGTGTTCGAAAGAGAGGATTTTTTCAACCCGGGCCATTGGGGAAATTGAAGCGACATTCTCCGTATGAGCAATTGAGCAATGATCGAAATATATGGAACACTACAATACCATTGGGTTGTGGGTTATGGCGGTGCAACGGTTTTCACGTTTGCGCATGCGCAGGCGCTACTACTGTGCAAGTGTGACGCAATTCATACGGGGCCAACTAGGACCTAACCCTGAACTACCATCAAATTTGAGCCAGTTTGGACCATTGGTCGTGCGTTATGGCGGTTCGCAGAAATGTGTACACGCACGCACACATATACACACGCGCGCGCGCACGCACACACACACACACACGCACACACAAAACTACATAAACAAGCTGAAATTGCCTTTTTTCGATGGATTTGTGTTCAACGTAGTCGAAAATGGGGAATTCCGCTTCTTCCCCCTCAAAATAATGAAAATGGGCAATGTCCGTGTGTAGGAATTTTTTATTTTTGATCCCAGCATCGGATTTAGCCCCCTGAAAACCCCCCACTGCCAGTTTTCATCTCTAAACTCCTTTTAGCTTGGGGAACAAACGGATAGTAAGAAAACGAAATGAGAAGTAAGAAAACGAAAACGAAGTGTACCCCGACGCAAAATCACGGATGATTTATCGTTACAATGCTGTTTTGGTTGTTCTTTACCTATGACGCCATTTCCTTTTCATCCCACTGGTTTATCGTCCACTTTCGCTTATCATACACCTCATATAGCACCTTTTCGGAAAGCACCCGCCGAGATCTTTTACTTAGGAAAATAAAATAAAACTGCTCATTGTCTAAAAAGTGTAAAAACGAAAACATTAGGCCTCGGCCACTTCTGACGGGCAGAACCTAAAAAGTCTACCCCGACGCAAAATCACGGATGATTTATCGTTACAATGCTCTTTTGGTTGTTCAGCAGGATCCTTCATGTTCAGGAGACCTGATAAATGAATGAACACTAGACGAATCACAAGCATAAAAACTAAACTTTTTATTAATTAAACTTTGCATACCAATTTAGACATATGGGTGGGATAATAATAATCATTCCTGTATCCTAACTTTTCTCCTCCTTCCTCAATGGCCCCTTCTCGTTCCCTTAGCTGATCGGCGTGCTTCCTCTTGAGAACTTCGTACGAGTAGGGTCCGTTCCTCTTCTTGATTGCCCCTGCTGTCCATCCGTGATCTCGCTCATTCTTCACCCATACCTCTTCCCCCTCTTCAAATTCTCTAGGTCTCCTGTTCTCGGGTTTACCTCCTATCTGCTGTTTCCATAATTTCCTCTCCATCTGCTTCCGTACGTCTACGCCTCTGAATGTTGAATGACCGTAACACCAAATAGTACCTATGTAGGTTCATTAAATTTGTATCAGCAATAGAGGTATGGAGCTACCAAGAATCGGGATCGATGGAGGGAAGTAGTTCGTCAAGCCAAGGGCCACATAGGCCTGTAGAGCTGGAGAGTAGCAGTAGTAGGAACAGGCAATGGTGAGGTAATAACAAATTATGCACCAACCATCACCCATATTTTAGGTACCTATCTACTCTCTCGAGTGATGACTTGTACTTTTATATGATCTGACCCTAATTTCACCAAAACACCCTAATACGAGGCCCACCCGATCCGTCGCAGAATCGCGAATGGGCATCGGGCTCGTCACTTTCGTTCCTTCTAATCGCTGGACTTTCGAGCGTTTCCGATGACCTAGACCCGTCCACTAGAGATGTACCTTGATAGACCGGCAGGTGATGAATCATGGGAAATCTGATATTGGTACAGAAGTAGTTCTCTTCGTGTTTCACTGGTTCTACATTCATTTTTCCGTTTGCGTTCTATCACTATCCGAAAACAGGCATTTTAGATGTTCCTTCCCTTGAATGACCCAACTCGAAGGGTGAAAGGAAAAACAGTTTCTGGAACTCATCAGCCAAGTATGGGTTTGTTCCCAATCAGGACCCGAACCCCTACGTTTCACACGCATGTGCCTACCTACACATGTAGCCCGGACTCCCAGGTACTCAACAGTTACAAATATGAATGAATATGTACTAGAAGATTTTGTTGACAAGACCATAGAATAATGGAATTACGGTCAAAGACGAAAATTACTGGAATGAATCAAGGCTGCGGAGATAAGGTGGGTTAAGATTGCCTCAATGCTTTGATTAGGCGATTACCTAATAGGTACCTACATTTCTTGATCTAGTTTATAACTTTAAACTATAAATAACTTACAACTATAAATTTATAAGCTCGATCGTACCTCCTGATTACCTGTATTTATATTCATAACTAATTCATAGATAGCTACAGCATCAAACGAGTTGTTGTTATAATTTTGATGAAATTTACCTACTTTTATAAAAATGCCTACTTGTTTGGTGCAAGTCTAGATGGCCACAAAACGAACAGGCGAATGTCACGAGGCGAATGTCAGGAGGCGAATGTTATAACTAAAAGTGTTATCCAAAAGCGAGCCCTTCGTCAGATCACAATGGCCAAAACGAGTCACCTTGTTCTGAAAAGAAACTGAAAACATTGGGCAGAAATGTATGTGCCTACATCCTTCAGAATTATAGATTCAACGAGCGAACCGGAGCACAAAAGATGATCTAAACAGTGTGACCTAAACCCATGCCCGCTGATATTTCGAGGCCCGAAAAAACGCTCTCATTTGTGAGCGACAATGCGTATTATAGGAGGACTTGGGAGCCCAAATGAGCAGAACCTATCACAAAAGTTCTACTCAGTCGTCTCCACCCACAGCAATTAATTGAATTCATGAGTTGTACTGAAAGGTTTTGTGCCGCCCGAGCGAGATTGTTTTCAAAGGACGCTGCACAAGTCATCAACTCAGTGAATTTTAGCCCTTTCATAATATACATTTAGCAGGTGGAACTTTCGCGAAAAGAAAATTGCGATTGTTCACCTACTTTATCTCTAATTAGATATAACAAATGAACAATCTACGTCCTTGTCGAACTATAAAAATGGGAAACGATGCTTTGGTTAAAACTGGGCGAGAAACAGTGTGGTACTATTGCAGAGGGTCTCGATATCAGACAATGTTATACCCCACACCTCTCTATATATTGGCAACAACCAACTCTCTCATACCGAAGCAAAGGTATCCTTGTTCATATTTGAAAAATAAATAGATATTGTTCAAAATGTTCTCGTTGATATTTTGCGAAGCGCTTTTGGTTTATTATTTTCAATAATAAACCTTTGGAATCGAGCGTGGGGAAAAATTAACCCCCCCCCCCCCCCACCAAATCTGATAATTTCCGTTTCAATGTATGTGAGTCCGAAAATGGAATAAATAAAATTCTGTCCGTACGCCCTACGCCGTACTTCGCACTTTCATAGTTACCATGAATCAAAAGTAACGAAATTCGGTTTTTAGGTCCATTTGGGGTCTAGTTGGTCCGCGAAGCTCGGCGCTGCTATCATTCATCTCTAAGGGGTGAAAAATAGGGATTGAAATGGTCATAACTCCGTAGCTCGAAAACTTTCAGTAGAAGGGTCATGGTTTTTTTACTTTCTTAAATTATTGATCTCGAACTTGAGAATTTATTGAACCCCCGTGAGCATTGTTCGTCCAGCCGTTCGTTTGCACCGAAAAGCTTCGTCAACATGATCGTGAATAAAGCGGTATAAATCCGGCCCAGATAATCATTGCTAGGGAACTCCTGATTATAATCACGCATGGATGTATGAAATCGAGTTGGTTATTCTTGGTTATTCTGTGATATTATTTAATTTAAAGAATGATGTCTCGTTTGGGTTTTGTTGATAAGTATTTTTGTGACTTGAAAAAACCCTATGTTTCATAAAAACAACAAAATAATTGTTGATTATTGAATATCGAGCATTTTTATGAAATTCCCGGGCCGGCTCCAGTACTCGATTTTGGGCTTTCCTGGGGGGAGCAGGTATTGACTTCTGAAAACAGTGATCTACGCAGAAGGGATATCTATACAGGTTTTAAAAAACCGTTGTGTAATAATTTGCAGCGTTTTATAGTTATAAACAGTTGCTGACCATATAAGACGAGAATTGGGAGCCAAAGTCGATGCTTCGTTTGGTATTGGTGTTCTTAGATTGTAAAAGAGCAGTGCCGTTCAGCCAGACAGTTTGTTTGGAGATGGAAGGCACACTTTAAATTACTAGATTCAATATGTGGAGCATTGAGGGGATTGAGGCATGGGGCTGGACTATATTCATATTCGCCAGTTGGATATTTGCGGTTCTCCAACACTATCCAAATGGTGATATTTTTTTTAGGTTCATCACAGATATGGTTCCCAGGGGCGCCATTTCACCAAACTGTTGGGGGGGGGGGGGGGCAAACACCAGGGGGTATGGGGGGTATGATATATCTACTAAGGAAAGGGGGTCCAGGGTTTTCCCCCCGCAAATTTGTTTAAATTAATATTACATTTCGATGTAGGCTAATTTTATGCTTCCTTTTACATATTTAAAGTTTCAATAAAAGAATAAATACAAACAAAATCAAAGTACCCTTTTTCAATTCATTAAATTGGCATTGCTACATTCCAATAATATTCATTCAAAATATTCCTTTTTAAAAGAATAACTTTTTAAAAGAAGGCTATGATATTCTAGATAACTCCAGTAGTCATTTTCATTATTTATCAATTCCTTGGGGGGGCCTAGGCCCCCCCCCTGCCCCCCTTAAATGGCGCCCCTGATGGTTCCTATCAGCATTCGGGTGATGGGATCGTTGGGCACGAAGCAGACCGTTCAAGAGCTCAGTACTGATATATTAGGCTCCTTGGCATTAGGTACTAGCTCATTACAACTGGAGTTGAACTATAAATACCCAAAAAAGAGTCTTTTCTCCCAGGGTGGAGCTTTACGGACAGAATGTTATACAAATTAACAAACATTACTCATATCTTCAATTTCGTGATGGTTTGCCTAATGAGTAGGTATTATTCAAAATACAATGCGAGCATAAACCTCGCTTCCTAAGCTTCTTCAAGACACCAACAAGTGGGAAGAATACAGTCATGTTCTTTCTTTACCCCCAATCGGTGAGGATAAGTGATCCCTCAAGAGCTGCTACTCCCACAACACGCTACAGGAGTCAAGGTCCGTACAACCCGAGGGGAATTTTATTATTTTTTCCTATTTTCGACAAAGGGACTACACAAAAAAGCGTACCCGAAAAGAAAAGATAGGTACAGGACCATGAAGAAAAACTCGACGTCTTTTCCTTCCCATCATCCTCGGCCGGATTGAAAAGGAAGAGGGCCGAAGAAGAGAAGAACTGTTGAAGACGTGAAGACGCCGCTCCCCTATGCCAGCGTTGAAAAGGCAAGCTCCCCACCTCGGCGGCCTCAGTGGGGAACTGGTTTGCGTTTTAAAAGCAAACTTTGCTAGATATCGTACGTTAGTCTCAGGGAGAAGCCGGTCCAGCAAGCTTCCCAACCTTCACGATTTTTACCACCCCCTAACAATGAAGGTAAATGCATTGCAAGTGAAATTTCCTAGACAGTACGGCTACTGAAAACAAAACGCGTCATGAAATATTCAGCAGCTGAATTGGACTTAACCCTAAAGCGTCAATTCCGTATTTTTTCCAGAAACAATTGCAGTATCTCGGATAGTGTGCAAACAATCCTCATCTCGAACTCGATTTTCTGCCAAACTGTCCCAAACCTAAAAATTCCGTATCTTATTATTTGTATTTAATATTTTAAAAGATTAACTAAAATTTCAACTAAGCTTTTCATCCGGTCATAAAATTATTTGCACTATTTTAACCAATTGAACATCATCCATCATCTTCAATGCATACATGCACCTCTCTACCGTGATGCCAACAATCTCTTAAGATCTCTTTACACACAACGGATCGCTCGAAACCATTTGACACGACTTAATTAGGATCAAATAAACTGTCCTGAACGAATAAATGCTATAAATAAAAACATAATACTTATTAAGGTTTAGCCGAATTTAGCCAATAATCTTGATATGCATTGTTGTCTAAATGTTTATTTTCCAGCATCCGCGCCAACTTGGGAAGGATCCAATGGTGCCCAGGCGCTGCTCGTTTAATACGAGTTGGTACCTACCTACCTCTGTGTCACCACTGCACAACAGTATTTATGATCGACGTTATAGAGTCATTTAACAATTTTATGGCTGTCAGGAATCTTGAGTCGAAAAAAAATCCACTGGTGACGCAGGATCTTTCTTTCGTCGCGTGACGAGCGTTGCAGATTCCTCCGACGTTTCGGTAAATCCTGAGGCATCTCTAGCTCCTGGGTCAACGGCCTTGCAATAGAGGTTTTTTTCCCCTCACGCCCAACCAAAGGGTTGGTGGAACGTCGTCACATAAATTGGACACTCAATGGGTAGTCTCGGGTTTATCTAACGAGTTTCTGGTTCTGGCATCAATAGAGTATCTTGCCGAGAAGTCCACGCGAAATTGTTCTTCTTATTTTTCTCGAGACACCTATCCGACTGTAGCGGTTTGGCGCTGTCTCACAGGTTGACTGGAACAATAATTACGTTTATACCAACCCATCAAATCAGGTTTCAAACCATTTTGTTTTTGTTTACGGTCGTTTCTCTCTGATCCGACATCCTGAAGAACCTATTTGAATATTTTGAACAGGTAAAATAATCCCCCCCCCCCCCCCCACATGCGCCCCTCAAACTCCGACAGACAACGACTTCGGGGCTTGATCTAGGAATGCAAAGAATGCAAAGAGGAAGCTCTTCCTCGAGTAATAATAAAATTAAGTTATTTGCATTACTATTTTTGAACACAGTTTAGGAATTGAAATTCATTATTTATATATGTCCCTAAAATTCTAAAGGTACTTCGGTACCTATAATACCAATGAGTACCCAACTTCCAGTAGGTACCGAATATTCAAATGACTTGAACTTCAGAAAAATTATAAAATGGATTCACACATACTAGCATGGCATTTACTAGAGCTTCAAAAAATTCTAAAGATAATTTTTGAGAGGCAGAAAAAATAACGGAAAGTGGTTAGAGGATTTAATTTGGGGCAAACGTTCTTTTGGTTACTGGTCCTCGCCTGACGTGTTATAATTAATCAATCTGCTTGTGATGAATACCAGTTTAGGTAGACTATCTTCTGTTTTCACTGAAACTGGTGGTTATTTTTGTCGTTGAAAATATTGTTATGGTTACCTACAAATAATAAACTAATTCTTAAATTATAGGTAGGCACCCAAGTGCGAAATAATGTAAATTACAGATCGCAGGAACCAGCGTGCGTCATATTTTAATGATTCATTGGTTAAGACATCACGTATTAATTTATGTCACCCCGTCTGCAGACGTCCACGGAGGATTGATCGGTCCTAAAATTAAAGTGATTCTCCCATTAAAATTCCATGAAATAACTGAATAAATTAGGATTCCAACTTGGTCCTAGTTGGATATATTAATTTTTTTGGCTGTATTTTTAATCTAGATCCACTAAAAACAAATAAGTTTTCATTTGACCATCACGCGCATTAATTTATAACATTTTAAATTCCAAATTGTTCTGTTAAATATATTTCTGCGGATTTCTCATCTTTGGAATGGATCGTGATGGACAAGCTGAAGGGACATTAGAAAACGATTTAATTTATTTATTCTACTTGATAGGTATGCCTTTGTATCGATGACCACAATTTAACTATCCAGTAACTCACAGACAGTTGTAGTAAAGCAATTTGGTACCTAGCCTGGTATTTTCGACTATAAAAATACATACCTATGCCTCGATATCCGACTACCCTGAAAACTTAAGAACGGAATTCCAATTTCGTAATCGAGTGAGGGTATGGAGAAGCAGGTTTTTGACAAGGATTACATTTATAGCGTCTGAAAAGTAGTCGCATCTCGTGTTTAAATCGTTTGGAGGTCGGTAACTAAGCGAAGTATCGCGTACGGCGGAGGGACAGAAAGTTTTTCATTCCATTTTCGGATTCTCCGAACCTTCAAAAACGCAAACCATAAAATTTTGAGGGGGGGGGGGGGAGGGGGGGATTAAAAATTTCACACTCCCGGTTCCAAAGAAAATAATGAAAGAAGCCAGTAAACTTCATGCTCTCGTTTTGCGTTTTAGACATGAAGGAACAAATTTGGTTTCTAGTTTTCAAATTAGGTACTCAATTACTGTACTCAATTTTCAATTTCCGTCTGAGCATGCGCAAACGTGAAATGATCGAAACACCCCTAGCTATACGGAAGAGTGGTTGTAGGTACGAGTACCTTGAGCTGAAATTGTAAGGGAATCAACAAGTTTGGTCCCCAGATGGCCCCTTATCAATTTCATCAATACCACAAGGTAACTTTCATCTGTCTATGTGCAAACATGAAATGCCCGAGGCTATTTAGCAGATTTTAACACTGAAATTGTCGGGAATCATGAAGGTTGGATCCATGCAATCCTCTATATGCACCTAACTGCGATGGGAATGATAGTAGCTTCTGGTTTAGGCGGAGAGAACAAAGCCCTTGCGGTATGCATAAGTATGTAATATCTCAATTTTTATTCCGTCTTCAAAGGATTCTTCTTGGGTTTCTACAGAAGGGGTCTCGGATGAATTTCACAGTGAGTGAAACGACAGCCCTTCATGACTCGCTGTTCGAATGGTTTTTGCCATCGTCGAGGGCCCTAAACTGTGTGTTTAGCCTTTTAAATAGCCTTGCGATTGGAGCCTGGGTACATCTGCACATGATTGACAACCTATTCAGGCGTTTGAGAACTGGTTTATATGTTGCGGTATTCAGCGCTTTTTGATACACCGATTATGGCGTGGGAAATGTATACTGCCCACACAACTGGCAGGTTTTCTTCGCCCCTTTTTTCGGTATATATTTAAGGTTTTGTCCCACACTTCATCATGTATCCTCGTGGACACTTTATCACTCGACTTAGCATCGAGGCATGTGGGTAGATGTCCAACCGAACTCCACAAACAACCGTGTTAAGTCAACGGGAGGTCCCGACCTACGTGTTCCAGCAGAAAAAATCCGTTCAAATGTACTGCCATTGTCAAATGAATGGGGAGAATTTGGCGCCTGCGCAATCCCACTCGTATTGCGGTATCTTCCAGGGTGAACGCCCGCCCGACCAGGAACACAATGGGGCCAAACTTCGGCCAAAACTCTGAAATTTGCATACCTACTTCATGTTCTTTTTGTGTGAGTTGAACCGTTGATCACGAAACGAATACCTACCTGACAAATCTACGACCCTTGTTTGAGCTGTTTCTCTTGGTTTAAAGTGAATTCCAATAAGTTGAAAGGGTCTAAATGTAGTTCCAGCCTTGTAGCATGTATACACGAGCGAATTTTTGAAGTGTCACCCTATAACATCTTTGTTGATTTATTAGCAATTTTTGGTCCACAAAAACTCAAATTTAACCCAATTTTGATCAAAACTTATTGCGCACAAATTCATTTTGATATTGAAACAGCCAGAAATTCTGTTATGAGTCGCCAGTATATAGGTAGATAGCATTTGGGGTTTTTATATCAAGTTTATTTCATTTTAGCGAATTTTCTCTGGAAATTCGCTGATAGTTTTCCGGAAAAATTAGTTTGTCAAATAGTGCATACATCATAATGGGCAAAATCGTGATCAGCAACCATTTCCGCAAGTTTTTGTTTCACCATGTCCTTCACAGTAGACATTGTTATTATATTGGCAACACCCCCCTCCCCCGATTCAGGATTTTTAGCGTTTTCTACGAATATTCATCACCACAATCTGTAGGTAACAACAAACCGTCAAGCAAGAAAATCTCAAATCATTCAACAATCGAAAACTGGCTTTAATTCGGTGTTTCTACCCTCAATACTGCTATCTGAAATAATGGAATCCGAGATGTTCCCATCCTGAGAAACGAACTCATGTTGTTCAAGTGTTCCTGGGCAAGTGATACCGGTGTCGTCTTGATTGTGTGTAGGTACTCCGATGTTGGGGATTTTGGCCGAGTTCGGAGGCTCTCGGCCCACTGTGCTGTAAGCTGGCAACAAGACCGCGTCCTTGGTATTGAACTTGTCGCGCCAGTCAACTTTTTGCTTCGCTCCCATTGCCGACGTAACCCACGATTAAATTAATTCAATGCCCTCCGATTATCACCCTCATAGCAATTTATTGCAGGTTGTTGTTTTTCTCAACCAAAGGCGGTAAATCGGTTAAAATTAGGATTTAAAAGTTTCGCCGCATGAAAAACAACTGAAGTGAGAGTTGGCCTTTCTTTTTGTGCCTTTCGATTGTCCACAATTAAACCGTGAAGAAGCAGGTTTATTACCTTCTTACTGAATATTAATCGAGTTGTTTATTGCAAGGATGTTGGAGCGCATCTATTTTAATAAAACAGTCAGGTGGGCAGGTTCCCTTACATCCACACATGATTCATATAATTAGCTGGTGTTTCAATTATTTCTACTGCAGCAGGACCTGCAATATATGATAGGTACCTACGTAATATATATAGATAAAGCATTCTCTGGCTACCTACCAAATCGGACGAGATTGACACAAAAAGTCAAGTTCGTAATAGTGATTTCAAGTATTAGCATGTGCTCCGCTCAGGATCCCTGAAAATATCACCTCCACATCTCCTTTCCAAATACGGTATGGTCGAAGAAAAATAGTCTGCCAAAGATTTAAAAAAAATTATTAATATATAATTCCCACATGTTTATAATATACAAATGCTACGACCCCCTTTAAGATAACCTGTGCAGGGGCGGCTTCCTTATGCGGTTGTGTGGCTTCTTCTTACACATTTTTCATGTTTGCAATTATTTCCTATCTCAATACCGGCTGCACAGGTTGCTATTGGAAATTTCGTACACGCTGGTTATGCGAACGATGGTCAGTATGAACCGATTCGAATCATACGGGGCCAAACGATTACCCAACCGCATAACCCTTCTGAATTTCACCGTAATTGGTCGCTATAACCGAATATATGGCCGCAGCAATGATTCCTGCAACTGCGAATTTCAGCTCATTACGATTATCTTTCGAATGGTTTAACGAGATTTAACGTTTGCGCATACAAAAAAATATTACAGCCCAATTTCTGTGAAATTATAAGTGGATCGTCTAGCCCGATCCACACATTTCCGTCATCTGCCGTTCATTACAACTGCTTTTTTGTATAGTTGTACAAGTGGCAAGGATTTCACGTTTAAACGTAGGCGAAAGTTATAGATCAATTTTGGAAGAGATCAATTTTTAATTATTGCTTGCTGATGGTGGAGAGGGGCGATCTAATCGGGAATAGAGAGTGACGAATCCCCTGCTGATTTGAATCCTTTACTTGAGAGTAGCTTTTGGCTATCTAACCCATCATCAGTCAGAAATGTCAGCTGTATAACCACAACTAGAAACCAAAACCAGAATGCTTGATAAAAATTAATGTTAAATGAAGAAAATCCTTCATACGATCTCACGGATACCTTTCGATTGAAGATCCTTCCAAATCACGAGGTACCTCTGTTCTTGATTTCATCATTTCAAATCGTGATCTACCCCCGGAGAAGCAATGGAGGATTGAGTGTAATGTCGCAGGTATATCCTCTACCGCGATGATAAGCTGTTCTCCAACAGTGCAGAACGAATGGGTGACAAGCTGAAGTTGATAGGGACCTGAAAAGAACGGCTAATGAATGAAAACCCAAGCCGAATCGGTCACTTTACGAAGAGCATTGTGTTCTAATGTCATGAACACCATCAATCTCCTATCTGTGACTGATTGCTCCTCGGCGGCTCCTTCCAGCTCTGGTTAACGCTCTTAGAAACGCATCAAAATATCGTTACCTTCTCCTGGGATGTTCATCTGACGGTTTTTGAAAAGTTGGAAATAACAGTGAAAATTTTCACCGTAAAAGCGTTCTGACGGGCGTGTTATGGCCGACGTAGACTTTCGTTCGTCGTCCTATTGTTCGAATTAGCTCGGAAAGAGACGGAATTCGTAAAAAGGCGAGGAAAGTGGTCATGACAATTCTTGAAGTTTGAACTTGAATAATTAGGCTTTCCCCCGGCGTTTGTACGGCCCACTTTCACGCCGTAATTTGGTAAACCAACAACTTGAGTATTTCCACACAGTCATTGAATTTAGTTAGGTATGTAGGTACCTCCCTCCCCATCAACAAAAAACTGAGAATGAATAGAACTATTATCAGTTAGGTATATCCGAACTATTTCTACAGAACTTGATTATACCTTAATACGACATCTACCTTCACCTTGTTTCTATTTTATATTTATATACACGAAGGTTCCTTCATCTGACTTATTTCAGCTGTGGTTAGGTACAATATCATAGCATTTCCAGATACTACGCTTTCCAAGTATCGGCACATAATTAATAAAATTCCAGTTATACCTACTTAATCAAAATTCTTCTAATTGAATTAAACATTTCCCTTATGAACATTAAAATATTCCGAAGAAGAAAATAGTTAATAATATGAAGGGAAAACGGAAATACCTTCACCCGGCGACGGAAATAGGTTCTTACTGGCTATTAAAACGGAAATAACGTCTCTTTACAGGCTTTTTTCCCATCCTCCTTCACATATCTTCTCGTTGCACTGTTATTTGAGCACAGTGACCTCTTCTGTTATGTTATGATAACTCAATGCACCCATCAATGCGGCACTTAAGTGGTAGTTTCGTGTGTTTCGAAGTTCTACAAATTTTTCAAATTAAAACTCCAACTAAAACGCTAGTGACGAGCTTTTGAATTTTTGCCCATTAAGAACAATTTATACACATCAAAGGAATTTTATGCCCGCAAACATTACTGTAAATAAAAGTAGTAGTTACAATTGAAGCCTACAGCAAAGCAGTTCTACATTCTGATTATTGTATCTACACAGTTTCTCACTCGCAGAATCTCGTGCAAGGCTAGTAGAACTGGTCATTTTGTGTCGATTGTATTTTCATTTGGGTTAACTCCTCTTGTAACCTCCGGGAAATTCGATTGGGTACCTACTTCAAGTTAATGTTTTGACGCCTCTTTATGTCAAACCGTATTGCTAACATGAATGTGAGTTCGTCGCTCCCACTGAAGGCTAAAAGGCAGACGTTGGAGTGTTTATTGGTGTTGTTTTATTCGAACTAGGTAGGCACATCGGTACTATATTGTCATAGGAGAGTCGATTTTCGTTCAAATTCTTCATCAATTTAATGGCTTCTAGTGCCATTATTTGAACCAGTTGCATGAAAGGTATACTTACTGTCATGGAAAAGGTCTTTCTGTGGCACAAATGCAAGGATAACAAGATAATCATCGTCCATTAGATTGTTATTACCTATCAATGTCTCTTGTCCCTCCATGTGATATTACTTGTCAATTATGTAGGTACCTGCTGCTATTGTCGTCCTTTTGGTGCGATTAAATAGGTTCCTAGTGTTAATAATTTCATTACATATTTCTATTTATAATATTAACCAGTTAAGAAAACCAACACAAGTCATTTTCCTTTGGAAAGCAAACAAAATTGGTGTCTGCTGCATTTTGGATTGTTTTGGTTTTTCTTACAACAACAAGATGTTCCTCTTGTAGATTCGAGTACATCAAGTTAATGTTCCCGTCTTAATGTAAAACGTATCAGTAACGTGATTGCGTAGACATTGTACTCCCTCAAGAATGCCTGATTACATAAAGACATTGCTGTTTTTGTGATGGTATTTTTATTTTGACTAGGCACTTATGGGTACAAGATTTTATCAGTGAACAGTGGTACTGATATTCATCGCTCCAAATGGGAAGTGTTGTAGCTCGACTAATGACACATCCGAATCGTTTTCCGTTTAAATTGTGTTGGTTACAAACGAATTGTTCAATCAATAAATCAATAAATGTACAGTACCTGAGGGCCCCTAATTTTTGTACCTAGTTGGTTGTCTACTCATTCAAACAACCTGCATGTAGGTAGAAGTTGTTAGGATCAACTCCACAACAAGCGAATTCGTTTGGTATTGTTCTCCTCTTTCAAGGTTTCGCTATATTTTCATCTCAGGTTGCAATTATCCGAACATTTCGTGAGGTCGTGTTTCTGTTTATATTTTCTCTTCCGCCGCCTCTCAGGAGCCATCTAGAACCAACCTCGACGAATATTTTACTGTGATACATTGGGAACCGCTCTATAATTATGTATGACCCGCCAGGCTCCGTAGAGTGTGCTTTGAATGTCAATGCAGTTAGGCGTGATCTCGTCTCTCCTCTCTTGTCCTTTCGACAATCGATTGCTCCTTCTATTAATCGATATTTACTTCCTCACAATGAAACCTCGATGGATCAAAAACATTGAAAAGAGAACGGTTTGACCTAAGGTTTGACAGAATACGTTGTGGACATGTTCGTAACAATAGCATTTCAATAGCATTTAATTTGAAAGAGAAAAATATATAGCAAGATATTCCTTCTTGATGAAAGAAAACGAATAAAGTAGGTCTGTTGAAATCTCTCACATTTTTCCTCTTCGGGCATGGGACAATAATGCCTATACCGGCCTTAGTTAGGTACAAATACTGATGAGGTACCTACTTTCAATCTCTTGTTAACATATTGATTCGGAATCAGTTGACGTCGAGGCGAATGTTTGAGAGGAAACAGAATCGTTCAGAATTGTTTTAAAATTTCTGTAAGATCATTTTACTTTGTGCTTCACGGTTCAATATTTTATTGCCTATAACTGTTTGGCTTCCCCAATTTGGCAATATAAATATAAGTGAGTAGGCAACAATTATTATTTTTCAACTGAATATCGAAGTTGGTCATATTTGGTTCGATTGCTGAATCGATCACAGATACAGCCGGTACACAATCGATAGTGTGCATCGCTTTTCTTCGGCACTGGCCGGTCACTGACAGCTCATTGTGTGTTGATGCTCCTTCTAATGTACGAATTCTTCCAGGTTGCCGCCGTACTACTTTTCCTCGTCGGCCACGCGTGCGCCCGACCCGAATTTGGAGTCGAGCGGAAATACGAACCTCAGGATGTGCAGGCCCAGCAGCTCAATGCAGAATCCGACACCGCTTCACTACCGTAAGTCTTGTATATATGATACCGTATAATTGGTATATTTGTATGTATATACATATACGAGCTGTACATTGCACATTCGCACGATCGAGTGGGAAAAATCCCCTGCTTCTCCTAGTTTCCTTGAAATGAGAATTTCCTATGCCACGAAACCTGAATCAATCTATATGAATATATATCTTCATATATTCGATATCTTCTTTCATCACTACATGCCTTGATCTCGCACCTCTTCAATTTCACGCACGCTTGCTTATCGCGATTTTTACAACCTACAGATACACCTTTATTTATAAAACACGCAGGGTCGAGGAAACAGACGTGTTCGTCTAACAGTACTAATATCTCATTACGATGTATATAAAAACTGACTTTGATAACACAACTGAACGATGTTTTGGTACCTCAGGGAGAATCAGTGAATATAAAATATTCATTTTGTGATTGAAGTGTACATAAGTTGGGGGAGAAAAGAAGCTGGATTATTCTGGGATCCCTTATACTCCGACATCTTCGTCTCCTTGTACAGAAAGGTAAGATACCAAAATAGTGGCTTTAAATTCTATTAACAATAATAATTATTTCAGTACTCCCAATATATTTAATAAATTTTTCAGTCAATGAGTCGGTACTAATACAGCCATTTGTGTTATCAAACGAAGTGTCATTTCTTCGCTTACTTATTCATTTGTACTTCAGTCTAATACACGCATTGGGGTACTCAAATAAATATTTCCTTCAGATACTAACAGATTTCTCGCAAACATAGAAGAGAACTTTGAAACCACGGATTCCCAAGGATTTCACGGTTCCTGGAGATAATAATGATAGATATATGTAAAATAATATTAAATAAATGATTGGTAATGATAAATATGTTAAAATGACCCTAACGAAACGATGACTTTTGCAATAAGAATGTCAAAGATCTCTTCGGTTGTTTGCAGTACCATGACTGTAATATGAACCAGTGTCTTACCCATTTTATTAAGTATTTTAAAAACATATTTCAGGTATACTCTACATACGACTGAGCCGAAGAGCAACTTTGATGCCAAGATGTACCTCGAAGGCGCTATGATTCCCGTTGAACTGGTCTATGAGCCTCAAGTATCGTCGGAAACAACTACTAACGGGCAAAGAGGGCCGGCAAAGAAGATTTTAAATCGAGTAGCTAGAAGCCACGATTTCTTTGCGGACTTATTTGCGGGTAACGACATACCTACTGCTGACTATAAGAAGAATCCTACTCCAGAGGGGCCTACTCCAGAAATGTACAACGACAATTTCGGTGGGGAGCATGACTCGCAGGAGGGGAGCATTACCGATGACGTGTTAAGAAGCCAGCATTTGAGTTATGATGCTGATGCATATAATAGAGCTTTGGGTATTGAAGCTAGAAATACAGCAAATAAAGGTACTGCTGCTACTTCGAGCTCTGAATCAGGTGCTACTGATAAGGGAGTAGTGAGAAGAATACAACATTATCAAACAGTAGCATTGCCTTCAGGGTTGTTCATGCCGACATTGAAGGAATCCTCTACTTCAAATGGAAACATGGATGTTTCTCGGTCATTATGGGCCAACTTCCCCAATCAAATTATGTCGGATTTAGGTTCTGTCCATGTCCCTTCTCCCTTGGAATTTCAAGGACGATCTCTTAACGATTTTGCGCCTTTTTCAATAACTTCTCCATACAATGGAATTTGGTCTACATACACAAACATTGTGGAGTACGCTCCGCATGATGAACCGTGTAAAAAGACCAATATAAGAAAGAAGAGGGAGACCGGAACCCAAGGCAAGAAGAAGAAACGTGTTGAGACCCGTCCTGAAGAAGTACAACACCAGGAGCCCGAAGTGGAACCAGGATACCAGGAGTTTTTCGTTGAGGATTTGGCCAGAACACCCGGTTCGACTGGGCCGAGAATCATGAAACTCAAAGTAAGGAGAGGCGGAGTGGCCATAGCCGGTCCCGGTGGTATCGCTACGGCTGGTTCTGGAGGTACGGCAATCGTCGGTCCCGGAGGAACTGCATACACGACCCAGGACGGCACAGCAGTCGTTGGACCTGGTGGACGCGTTATCGAAATCCCGAGCAACTTCCAATTCCAAACAACCAAAGTCGAAGCGAGAAACAACGATCCACACAACTTCTTCATTCCCCCGGGAGGCAAAATCCTGGGTGAAGGACCGTTCGTGTACTATGGAAGGAACCATAACAACCCACTGACCATCACTCCGATCATTGAAAGACTATAGAGAACGTAAGGGTCTAATATCATATTCCAGAATAGGTTCCTCAAATTCCAGTGTTGATCCTCAGAAAAATACAAATTAAATAAGTCTGAACTTCGATTCATTCATCTCGAATAAATCGGGAAACAATTTCATGCGTCGTAACGCCGAACTCCGAAGTGAATTAAATCAAACGGTCTAATGATGACCATCATTGTACATACTTAAGTGTCTAAGTGTATTTATTGTTATTCGTGATATGCTCAATTGTGATTAGATAAATACGATTTAGTTACTGTGTGAGTTTTTTTAAATAGATAATTATTAGGTAGTAGGTATTTGGTTAAGCGCGTAGGTATTCAAATTCAATAATGCATTTTGATTAGCCTCATTTTCTTACTCCATACGGTATATTTTCGTATATTGACCTTGAAGGTTTGGTGCACTAAATTTCAAGTGCACCCGATTATAGTTCAAAATACAGAAAATCATGAATATATAAAGTACAGCTAATTCAATTGTTTTTAGTCGTCGTATGTGCCTTTCATAAAATTCAGCATTTGGAAGAATTAAATCAATCGACCTACGATCGACCTATGATTTATTTCAAACATCATTTGAGTAGCCTAGATTTGATTTTTGCCAAATAATAAATCAATTCACCACGACATTTGTATTGAAATAATTATAACTATATAATTATAACTTTTATACAAATATATTGCGGTTCCTGCCTTTTCGTTTCCACTTACGATGAGCCTAAAGAACACTTCAAATAATCTTCACATCGTAATTTTGTTCTGAAGCAGTTGACTTTTGAAGTGTATGATGTTCAAAAGATTCAAGCGATTTGGCAATGATCCTGGTATGCTGACAAAGATTTCCATTTGAAAATGTATCGTATAGGTTGCTAAGCGCAATCTAGGTATCAAGCAACCTTAAATTGTAAACATTATGTTCTTTACAACTATTTAAAGTTGTCTAAAGTCTGTTTTGTACGCAAAATAAACACCAATCGCATAAATTTTGAGTTTAAAGTACTTATTCCTCTGTGTCATAACGACATTCCTACTGCCCAACTTGTTTTATAATGTGATTATATACGTACCTACGTCAAATGATTGCTTGACGGATGCTGAATCTACGTTATTCAAAAACATAAGGTACCTATTCAAATACCATAGATAGATTTGGTGAAATATTATAAAATAGGTCCAGCTACTGCTTCTAGCTTTGTACCTTGCAGCTTCGTACTAGTAGATAGAAGTGATTTTGTGGGCTCTATTTTTATTTTCTGCGATGGCTATCATATTTTATGTGATCTTGAATCCTAAATTCTAAGTCGTAACTTCGTTTGCTTCGTTAGTGCTTGCTTTGTTTGTCAGAATGCTTTGGTATTTTTTTTGCATCTATTTATGTGTGATCATCTACTGTTATGTCCGCACTGCTTATAAATCATTCTTTAGATGATAGAACCTACCGATGGGATTGAAAATATCTCAGCATGTTTGTCAAAACTTATGCTATTTTGTCCCATTGATGAGCGTTTTTCTGCAGTTGGTTTGCATGGTTTTCTTCGTCTGTTTTTTAGTGACAAGAACGTTGAATTGACAAAAATTGACTTTTTGACAAACTTTTGAACTAGAATTCCAAATCGATCCGTTGTTGTTTCTTTAGTTATGGTAATTATGACAAAACAACGTTAGCAATACAATGTGCGGTGTATGACATCCAGGACACGTTAGGTACTGATACGACACAGACTAATACTCAGAAATATGAAGTGTTTTCAATTCTCGATGTAGCATAATGTATTCAAGTTGAGATGGATTGGGTAATTCGATGAGCAGCGAATTCCAGATCGTCTATCGATTCAAATAATTATTGGTTGACTACCTCCAAGGAGAGCAGAATCAGAATGACCGCAATGGCCATAATCTGGCCATCACTGTAACGGAACTAGAACTCTTCGATCAGACCACGTACTTTCCAAATGTGAACTGAATAAATTATGAGCTTCTTCAACGAGACGTACCTGTATGAATCTTTGACATGGAATTTCACTGCGTTTTCAACAATTACCTACACACATACACGGGAGACATCCAGGAGACTGACTGGTACAACGCTATGCAACTGTACCTACTGACGACTGCTGCTAACAAAAGGTAAACGTTACCCTCTAATGCTGTTTCACTTCTTAATTTGTTTTGCCCTTTTCTCCAACGTGCTCAAAAACTGAAGAGTGTTTATAATTTTCGGCTTCTTTATGTGACTACTCGCTCCTGCTTACAATTGTACCTACTTAATGGGCATGAATTATCCAATTTTTCATAAGTTTTGGTGTTATAACCACCTCGGCGTATATCTGCCAGGATATCGCATGAATTACTCATTAAAAGTATGAATAAAATGGGTTTGCAAGTTCACTTATATATTTCAGGTCGATTCCATTACCTAACGCTGCAGTACCTGTTCTGATGTACTTCCCCGATTACAATGCTATTCTCGTCCCAGCGGAGTCCATCTCACCTGATTACTTGCCCTCGACCAAGAGGAGAAAACCGATTCGAGGGTTGGTCAAACTCATCAGAGAGAGGATGGAAGGAGCTAGTACTTCGGGGGAGTCGTCGGAAAACGCTTCAGTCGCTTCACAATCAACCCGTTCTGGTGATGGTGAATCAGTTGGAAGTAATGGTACAGAAATGGAAAGTGGTGAGGAAGTTGTTCATATACCGAAACCCAGCAGTCGGCCTGTGCAAAAACCTGATGATTTCTTAACGGAGGAAGAGCCCATCCCTACAACAACTGTTCAACCTCAAGTGCAGGGGCAGAAAGAACAGTCTCAACGTCAGCAAGAAGAAGGAATTCGTGAGGATGATAACCAACAATCAGTACAAGGAACTGAAAAGTTTTTCCAGAGACCGAACAGGCCGTTCTTTGGCACACCAGTGCAAACTGCACCTGACATTGGACAGGATGGAGTTCCAATTCAAACGAATAACAGACCCACTTTCGTATCATTCTTACCTCAGGTGACCAGTTACTTCCAAAACGCGCCCAAACTGCCGTTCTCCGGCTTCCTGGAAAACCGATTCCCGACGTTCTTCACGCCGGTGGTGGCACCGAGAAACCCTTATATCCACTATTACACCAAGACCCCGACTTCGGAAGCCTTCTACTACAACTCGCTTCACCCTACTGTGAGACAAGCCGCTTACTCGGATGCCGTCCAAAGCGAAATCACCGACTACGTCAACCAAGTGCAAGAGAGCATCTTCCAGGAGCAGGAAATCTCCACTCCGAGCAGCTCCAATTCAGCTATGATGGTGGCGTCCGTCCCGATGGGCAAGAACCAAGCCACATCCCTTCTCCTGCGCCCCGTCGCCAAAGCCGTTGCCGGCCCTAAAGGCGTAGCCGTGGCATCCCCAGTGGCCAAGGCCGTTTTGAGAAAGGGCGAAAAAGTCGACATCGATTTCGATCCGGATGCAGTGGCGATTGCAGGCCCAGGCGGTCAGGCCCACGCACACCCCAAACTCATCGTATCTTACACGAACGACAAATCAGACGAGTCATCAGAAAATTCGGCATCCTAATCACAATAATTGATCTCGGAATGTTTTCACGATCTGTTTATCACTGTGAAACCTTTGGAGGATAAACGCCTTGTGGAAATATTCAGCTTTGGCTTTCATTTGCTATCTGAAATATGAAAATTCATTGTTTGTGTATACAGGGGTATCGTGAATGACATGACTTGAAATATTAAATAACAGACTTGATTTATTTATAAGAAGTAATGGCCTAATATAAAGCGGTTTTTGTTGAGTCCTACGCGCTCAGTATTACTAATAACTAGGAAAAACTAACTAGCATAAATTACGGAATGCAGTATTATAGCTTAAATAGCTTGCAAATGTAATACGTTGACGAATGTACCAAAAATTGAATGTGATCGAGGTTGTAATGTTACTTACAATGTCATTAATGTGTTGTAAAATAATATTAAACCTGCATATTGGATACTGAAGAAACCTTGATGATTTTATTGTAATATCATCCTTATGGCTAATCATGTGGTCGGGTATTAGTGGTCACACCATTCGAATGCAACCGGTTTTAAATTGATGGGTCAAAACTGTACATATCTCGCTTAATACCCAACAGCAGGCAGGTAGGTAATAGTAATGTTCTTTTATCAACGAAAAAGGCCTGAAAATTTCAGTGGCATTACATTTAAGCATTTATTGCAGCCAAATGAAATCAACGTGCAGCAAAAACTACCAGACAAAGCTGTTTCTTGTACAAGGATTCGGTCATTATCTGTCACAGTCATTAAGTGGGGAGTACCATCGCGTGTTTACACGTAAAATGACAGTATCACTTCAATTTTGTCAATGTTTGCATTCGATTTTATTGAGGACCTATCTACCTAAGAAAACACCATTATTATCTTTCTTTCAGGACATGAAAAACACGATAATACCACAATTACCACAATTCGAAATTCTTGAATTCCCCAACAAGAAACACAGATACCAAGAAAACGACTTAGTTGCAATTTTAGTTCGTTACCTACTTAATGTTAATTGTTAATACATTAGTCATAAACGTCCTTGAAAAATGAATTTGAACACGTCAACATTCCCTGTCTGCCTCACTTCATAAACTCAGGCAAACCCAGTACATAACTTGAGTCTATTAATAAGAACTGAAATACGAGAATGCTTATGTAATAAATATCTATACCTGCATATAGATAGTACACGTATTAGTATTTCCCTTTTATAATCCTTGATCCAACATCCATTCCTGTCTCAAGAGGTCGTCCAATATTTTTGACGAATACGGAAACGTGCAATGTACAGCTTCTTATATACAGCTTAGTATACCTATATTATATTATTTGTAATCATTATGAATGAAAAATATAAATATCGAGGATGTTGAATTCATTATTTATAAGAAGTAGACTTGGAAGGACTGATTCGTAATGGAAATAATTTAATAAAAACCATCAGGATGAAACGAAATTTGATAAAACGAAAAACTTCAAATTAGTGCTTTATTTGATTAAATTTGGACTCATAAAACCTACATGAACCGCAAAAGACCTGATTATGGGCAGTCTTGAGTAAGTTAGTTGAATAACTGTTATGGTAAAATTTTAAATGATTGTGATTATAATTTAGTTGAATTTTGATCAGATGATTAGGTACCTACTCGAACTGGTCAATCATTCCTTGAGGTGAGAGCAAAAATATTTGGCTTATACTCGTAGGTAGGTAACAAAAAGGTTATTCTGATTTGGTAAACAAGCATCTCGTTGGCAGGATGAGTACCTAATGCGAAAGGGTGTCCTGTAAATGGCCACCAGTGACAATCGCTACAAATTACAATCGCAACCATTCATGTCCGTTCAAAACTACAGCTATTGTACTAATTTTTACTTAAGGGGATATTTTTGGTTTATTATTTTCAATAATGAACCATTGGAATCGAGCATGAAAAAAAAAATTCTTACCCCCCCTCAAAATTTGATGGTTTACGTTTCAAGGTATGTAGAATCCAAAACTGCAATAAAAATATTTCTGTCTGTCCGCCGTACGCCGTACGCCGTACGCCGTACGGGCCACTTTTCTTAGTTACCATGAAAAAAAATTGATGAAATTCGGGTTATAGGTTCCGTTCGGCGTCTAGTTGGTCCTCGAAGCTCGACGTTACTGTGAGTCATCTCTAAGGGGTTCAAAATAGGGGTTGAAATTTTCAAAACGCCTATACAATTTGTTTACGTAAATATTTTTACGGTTTTAAATAATTCTTGAACTTGCGAGTTTTTTAAGACCATCCGGAGCATCGTACGTCCAGCCGTTCGTTCACAGTAAGGCCCCGAAGTTTGCACCCACAGGCATTTTCGACTCCAGTGTGAATGAAATTGTATACAATTCAAACCAATTCTCGTAACCAGAGACGCGCCCACAATAGGAATTTGTGAATACGGCCAATCATTGGTAGGGATCACCTGATTATATTGGCGGAGTATGAAGTCGAGTTGGTTGTTCTGTGATATTATTTAATTTGAAAAATGATGGCTCTTTTGGAGTTTGTTCGTAGGTAGTGAAACTTGAACAAACGTTGAAGTATTATTGATGGGTAAATTATTACTACGGTAAATCATTACTCAACGGTAAATTATTACACAACGGTTCATTATACCATCTACGTAGAAGGGGCTGGAGTTTGTTGGTAGGTACTTTTGCAACTTTTTTCACTCCTCATCAACAATTTCTTTTCAGAACTTCATTATGTGTGTTTCTTTTTGTTAGGTACTGTTTGTCATCGGCAGAATTATTTTAGCAACATTTAACTCGTGATTTAGGTAGGTACCTAGTAACGAGTACGGGGTTAGGTACTAACCTACGGAGGGTCTGCGATCTACATAATTATGCATAGAATAGTACATATTATATTATATAGACGGGTTATCTATACATAGAGCTGTGATCTGTAACAGAAGGGTATTCTATACAAAATAATAAACCGTTGTGCAGGGATTTGCAGCGTTTTTCTTTTGGAGATGCGAGCATCCAGATCACTTGACCTACTCACCCCACTAATCTATATTTTATCATGGATATAATAGGATATAGGATATTTCTTTCCTTCTGGAGATGAGAGTTTGCAAGCATCCCAGACCACTTGTATATTCCGACAGAAAAATAACGCAAAAATATATGACTACGTGAATTCAAGGCCTGGTATTGACTGGTGGTGATTGTTGCACATTTTTAGGTGGTAGCGACTGTCACTGGTGGCTATTGATATGTGTTCATGCGAAAGCAGGTTTGTAAACTGGTTGTTGTCACACAATGTTGATGATGGTAAGGAGACACAGTACCTAGTTATACGTAGATGGTGAACTAAAGACATAGGAGTCTTGGGGGGAATCAACTCGTTGGAATATTATGAAGCTGTCAATTAGAAGAGAATCAGTTACCTACTTATTGAAATCTCGTAGATTCATTGACAATTCCGTTTTCATTCATCAGTACAAAAAATGTTACGGCCTTAGAGCTGGGGAGATAATGAGACCATTAATAAATTTCAAATATCGCCCTGGTTTATTATTTGAAGAATAATCATCATTTAAATATAGACTAATAGTAATCAAGAATGTTTTATTGAATCATGATTATCAGAAAGTATTTCAAGAAAAGGATTGCGAATTTTAACCGAATAATATCGTTGAAAACCCTCTGAAAACCTTGTTTGGTAGGTGAAAAATACAGGTAAAGGGAGGTGTAATATGCAGGTAGATACTCTCAGAACTGTGACGTCATTAACATTCAATAAATGTTGTTAACTTTATCATTTTCAGGTCAAATTACACCTTCAAATTAGACCCCTTAAATTCCGAATTCTCAATCAATTAAGTTCCGAAATTGCATTTATTTTACTGTCAAATTAGGTGGGTAGGTGGGTCAAATAAGGTTTATTCAAATCAAGGTAGGTATGGGTACTTGAAAAAGTCCAATTTGAATTTAGAAATTAATACAGTCTACGTAAATGGAAAGAGAAAATTCCATCTTTCCCGAATCAAGATTTATTTGACGGAGACCATTAGCTATACCTATTTCTTACGTGTGTACCTTACCCCGTTACTCCTAGGCACCGTCCGATTCATCGGAGCAACAACAGAAAAGAGAGAGAGAAAAAAAAAAAAATAAATAAATAAATAGGGAATCTGCCTGAAACGAAGAAAATACAGCATTATATTAGGAAATTGCGAAAATACAACTTCATATTTATTAGGTTGACTGAGCCACGAGCCACCTCCTTTCAAGGAACTCGTTCTAAACAACCTTAACGTAAAGGAATGTTCATGAATTGAAATTCTCTATAGGTGGGCTTAATGGATAGCTTTAAGAGCGCCTTTAGATAAAGGTATGAATTGTGTGAGATTGACAGAAGCATCAGTGAAACGAGGGCTTGGTATGTGTGTTTCAAAGCCTGAAACTTAAACTCGAAAAATTAAGGTAAACTAGGCATTGTGGCTCTGCAGAGTATTCATTGACATTCCTTACAATATACCAATACGAATAAGTTCAAGAACGTGGAGACGAGTTCAATGGCATTGGATTCGACAGAAATTGCCATTATGTGGGGGGGGGGGTCAAGAGCTTGTGATGTCGAAATCGGAGGTTTAGCTCCAAATGGTGCAACCTTCTCCCTTGGAAGGCCTCGGTTTATACGTCTATCAAATTAGTAACCTGCTCGAGCCCCAGGATTAAGGATTCACGAGGGCAATTGTCCCTGAATTGAATACCTACGCCTTTCTCCAAAGGCCCGGAGTGCGTTGGGAAGAAGTTTCAAAATTGTTACTTTTACCCCTGCGCCCGAAAGTGGAAGCAGTGATTAGCGCTTGTCACGGCCCAACCTGGTAACAAGCTGAATACCTAAATAGCCACGAGTCGTCAACTGAAATTATACTGGTATTTCTGTTATATTGATAGCAGTCGATTTTAGCTATTCTCTCATCGAATGATGAACAAGGACTCCTTCAAGGTATACACCAACGCTTGCATACAGGTTTACTTTTACTACAAAAAACATATATTATGTTGAATGCATTATTGCTGAGATATAACATTACCAATAAATTTTGTATCTATCATAAAACCCTCAAATGTTTAGTGATATACAATTTTTTTGAAGATTTGTTTGAAATTTGTTTTCACTCTTTTTAAAAAGCGTCGCGAAAAATTGTTATACGCGAAAGTTACAGCGCTCCAAACGTGGTGTCAATAATTTGCAGCGTTTTTAAACAGTTATAACTCGGCTTCTACTGAGCCGATTGGATTCAGATTTTGAACACTTCCTCAGAGACCCCAAGTGAACCAATGCGCCAAATTTCAGCTCTTAGAATCCTCTCTAACATACTCCTAAAAATCCCCCCCCCCCCCCAATGGGGACAAAATGTACAAAAGGCTCTTCCTTGGAGCACAAAGAATGGGTGTGCGAAATTTCAGCTCCGTTATATCTGTGAGGCTGTAGTCCTGCCAAAGAAGAAGAAGAAGAAGAAGAAGAAGAAGAAGTAGAAAAACTTGAAAAACAGCGAATTTCAAACGTCCATAATTCCGGCACCTGGTAGTCCCGAGGGTTGAAATTTGGTACACATCCTGAGGGGCCCCTCAAGAATGGGTGTACGAAAAATCAACACCGGATACCCTCAAGGGGCTGTGTTACCCGGGGGGGGGGGGGGTAAACCCGACTTGTTCTGTCGTGTAAGCAGTGTTCGTTTGCTACGGAGGTTTTCGGTTTTCTTGGCGGGCGGGGTATAGGGTACCTGGGTATTGGTTCTCTGATCCAGAGTTGATCATTCTTCTATTTATAACAGTGCGGTGGTATATTAAAAATTTGGTTCTTTAAAACGGATTCGGACTCTACAGGTTTCCGAAGAATCATTATCTTACGGAAGTTGAGAATTGCGAGATTTGAAAATATTTTTCCTCACACATCATAGGCACCAATGCACCGCTACATCTGCAGGTGGAGGTTTGAATTCGATGTCGAATTGCCTACCACTTGGAGGGAATATTTATCATCTGAACTGGGAGTGTAGGTTATTGTATCGATTGTAAAAATCAAGTAGGTACTCACTTTTTTTAATAGGATTTTACATGATTATTATCCCAACCAATTGAAACATCTCAGAAGATTATGTTTCCTTAATGTTCCCGTATAGATTAGAAGCACGGTATGACGGATCAGATTCAAACGCTGTTGGAGTACGGACATTAGCGTACTACGGCGGTCATCTGGGGCAGTACCTTGTCATCGATCCAGCGGGCAGAATGTACATCACAGGCGAAAGGAGGGTACCTCAGGGTCGGAAAGACGATGAAGAAGACGTGGGCATCGCTGAAGAGAATCCGACGGACGGAGGTAACGACACTGTCAACGCTCCGAAACAGGAATCATAATACTTATATTATATTTATGAAGTAGGTACTTTTAGACTGATGAATGAGAGTCGGATACACAACTTTCAAAATAAGAGACTTGTGGTAAAACTATAGAAAAAATGATCATGTACCTACTTGTGGTAAAAATGATCGTTCGGATTTTATAGCGATGAATATTATGATAAATACAACAACAAAAAATCCAGTGATCATAATTAAGCCCCTTTCGTGCAAATTTTGATTTAGATGTTTGTATTATGTCGGGGTCTGTCATTGGGTCTGACACTTTCAAAATCAAAAGCATCGGGGAAGGACCATCCAATATTCCAATTTGGTGAACCTTTCAACTTTCTCAGTTTTCATTTGATTACGAAGATTTTGAGTGCTGTACCTCCTCAGTGATGTCTCTATTTCAAGGGCTCAAAGTTTGCCCCGAATAAAGCTCGCCAACATGAGCAAACGACTAAATTTAGCTCGAGTTAGGATTTTTGATATATCGAGTGTCTTGTCTCGAGTGACTTTTACTTGATGTGACCACAGATTAATTTATTTACATATATTATATTATTATTGTTGGTTGGTACCTACTTTTCGTGAGAGATCGGCAATGTCATATTCAGTGTTCAGTATACCAAGGAAAACGTACGGTCTTGCATAATGCACAAATTTACACATTTTCCGGGTGGCAGAAGAATTTCTTTTTTAACTTTCTCGCACATTTTAAGACGGACCAACTGGACTAAAATCTAAACAAATTCGTAAAATAATATAGAAGCACAGTACGTACCTATTAGTTATGTGAAAGCAAGGAAAATGATCTAGTGGCGAATTTTTCGTGAGATGGGTATTATTTTCCTTTTTTTTTCTAGAATGTAGAAAAAAGTTCTAGGATGTAGAATTTAGGTAGGTAGGTATATATTTATTTCACGCAAATTTCGGCAGGCGTGACGTACAATTTTTTCTATTCTTTCAAATCGTATAAGTCTGACGGAGAGCTTTCCGTTAAGTTCCGATGATCGGAAATAAACGGAAGTGGGTGAAAAGGGGAAAGGAAAAAACGTGTGACGTCATCTGGTATGTATTGCTCTCTCGCTCTCGCACGTGAGAACCGAGTGAGAGGGAGATACCAGATGACGTCACGCGTTTTTTCTTTAGCTTATTCTTGTCGAACTTCTCGGATTTCGGTGCTGAAAATTGGGATAAAGAGGTTTTCGAAGGTGCTGAATCCGATTCCGAGGTCAAAAGCAGCAAATTCCGGCCCAGGGCCATTCCTCATTATGTAGGTAACCACTAGATATGTCATATTATGTTAATGTCCTCATGCGGTTGACACATAATTTTTAATTTGATACCTACTGAATGCGGACTCAAAACAATTGGCCTATTTTTCCCGGCAGCGCTTTCGGGCTCGGTATGGCCTTTCGTACCCTCCCCATAGAGACACATTACCTAGCATAGAAACCTACCTACCAAGTCACACCTGAAAAAAAGGTAAACGTGAAAATAAAGAGAAATTAACCTGAAACAGCGAGAATAATATTCAACAATAATAAATTATTATTATTGCTGAAGAAAACATCCAGTCCGGAGGATTAGTTTTTGAATCGAAAATCAGAAAACCAGTCATTTTCATTTTCGCATGCACTAACGTGAAATCCTTGAAGCGCTCACAACTACCAGCAAAGAAAAATGTGAGCTGAAATTAGCTGAAAGAAAATGAGCTGAAAATGATGTCGAGATGGATGAATTTCATCACATTCAGACTGTTACCTACTTATAATAAAATTATTCTTATTCCTGTGGAGTTTAGTTATTCTATAATATCATCAGCATAATTCGAGGCTGAGCCAAGTAACACAATGATAGACATCTATAAAGTAACATAAATGTAGTTCAGTCACGATTAAATATTTCTTCTGACGAATATGGAAATATGGAGAGAAACAGAGGAGGATAAAGTGGCTTCTTCAGGAAGAATTTGGTTCAAATTAACTCCTATAGAGATAACCAATTCTTTTTTGCACAAGTCAGCCTGTATAAATAGGTTGTCTAGAAATATTTTATATAGGTACCTAGGGTCGCAAATACGTCCCTTGTATCTGAACGTTGCCTTCAATTTATTAGGTATACCTAGTTCTTATATTGATAGTATTTTGAATAGGTAATTGTTCGCAGTGACCATCTGACGTTATCTGATCGTCAGAAAGGCGTTGGGCCGTTCGCACTGATTATTGGACTGTTTTCTGATTGTTTCTGACTGAAGTATCCATGATAGGGATGGTTTGAATAACGAATAACAGTTAAAAATAACATAATTCGAAAATAACGAAATCCTCGTTACTCAATACATAAAATAGCAGTTTAAAAAACGAATGACCAAACATCGATATTTTACTAGTACAATATCCATGGACCGAATGACGCGTCCTGAATATTTAATTTTGCTGTCCATTTAAATATCCGTGAGTGACGGACATCGAAGTAGAACACTACCGTTTGATGCCAAGGTTGCTAGGTCGACAATTTTTTCCGTAGATCTACCGATGTTAAATGTGATACCGGTACGAATACAGGTTATTCATACAAAATCCAGATTTTTTGTCATGATCCACCGATCTACCGTAATTTTACCTGTGCAGCCTTGGCATCACTGATTTTATCTGCTATTTTCTGTACCCACTTCGTTGTCCGTTTCTATTCCGCTATTCTGTTACATTTATGTTATTCTGAGGTTTTGTGGTTACGCCTCATTTCGACTTTCGACGCGTGTTCGATCCGTCATTAAACCTGTATTTCAAACTAAGGTATTTCGTCAAAATTTTTCCTATTCGGAGAGAGGCAGAACCAGCATTAGCGTTATTCGAGTCAGAATAAATAGGTACTTAATAAACGTTTACTTTCATAATGGGTAGCACAGCACAGTTTGTCCCTCCTTGAGTAACGCAGGTACGTTATCTACATGATACTTAGTAGCTAGCTACTTAGTACGCAGATAATATTTGAAATAAAATTGACAGAAGACTGATAGGTGAAAATAATCACTATGGTGAATGAAGGTAAGTAGGTATAATTCCATCGACAAGTGAAAGAGTGGTGTATTGCAACAAAAACAACGGGGAAAAACGTGAAACAACGGAACAGTGTACTGTTTCAACATTACAAATAACGATCGTTTCGCACAGGTAACAAAAATTAACAAAGAGGGAAAAAACTGTGGATTTTTTTCTGCTAACCTTCCCAACTGCTATTTGTAGCAGATTAAAAAAACAACTACTTTTTTTGTAACGAACGAAATGTAACGTTACGTGAAAGTAGCAATAACGCCCATCCCTAATCCATGAACGACTGTTCGCAGTGTTTTCCTGACTATCCAAAGCCAGTTTCTCGTAGGTCGGACGAGCAACTGACCTCGCACTGCCTTCTCGATTCACAACCACTATCAAACTCAAACGCTTATCAAGACGGTATTGGATCATGGATGGTTTCTTACTGTTTTCTAGGAGCAGTGGCGTAGCCAGGATTGTTGAAGGGGGGGGGGTATCGGAAATATAAAAAGTTCCTGTCATGCAGCATAAGAGCGAATTTTCAATGAAATATTCTTGCTATTGTGTAAAAAGATGATATAGCGAGAAACCATACCAATTTTCTTAAAATTGTATATTTTTTCCGTGATTTATAGCCAATTTTACTGATATTTGACCCTAGTAAAGTCAAATTTGACCCACTTGTTTTTGAGAAAAGTGATCATCGAGATAGTACCTCCGTCGTGATTAACAATCCCACACAACGTCAGATGAATAATTAATATCGATTTTAGCCATTAATACCAATTTTTTACCCCCAAAAATCAAAATTTTACCCCTATTCTGTGTGAAAAACAACTGAAATGGTATTTTTCTGTCTTTATATTCACCCTTCCATACCACTTCCAGTGTTTGCAATTTTAACCGTTTTTACCGAAGTTTGACCCCTTAAAACTCCAATTTGACCCCCTTGGAATTTTTGAAAATTTCTCATCTTCGAACTCATCGTTTTCTTTGGCAATAAAAATGTTTTGGATAAATTTGGAATTTTTATAACGTACCCAAGGACAGATATCATCTGGAGTGGCAAAAAATATGTATATATATTTATGCATATAAATTTTTGTTAAAATCTAGGGATGAACTGAGTTTTTGCCAATAAAAATATTTCAAAAATGCATGTTCTGAAAATTTTACCCATTGCAATAGCTTCATTTTATTTGAAAATTTGCTAATAAGGTTTGACATTACAAACAAAGCTGAATTTAAATTAAATTTAACAGAGCACTAAATGTTACAGGTAACGTTAGGTAAGATAAACTGATGAAATGAAACATTTCATTGGCAACAATGTTCGCGCCTTCTCAAGGAAAATGAAGCTATTGCAATGGGTTCAAAATTTTCAGAATATACGTTTTTGAAATTGTCTTATAGGCAAATAAATCCGTTTCAGAGTATCTTGATTTCATCCCTAGATTTTAACAAACATTTATACGTATATTACGAGTATATATATTTATTTATGTGTCTCTCTAGACGATATTTGACCTTGGGTACGTGACAAAAATTCCAAATGTCGCCAAAATGTTCTTATTGCCAAACAAAAGGATGATCAATTTTCAGAAATCGAAGGGGTCAAATTTGAGTTTTTAGGGGTCAAAATTTGGTAAAAACGGCTAAAACTGATTTATAAAATCACTGAGAGTGGTACGGTAGCCATTTCAGTTGTTTTTCACACAGAATAGGGGTCTAAATTAGGATTTTTGGGGGTCAACAATTGGTATTAAGGGGTAAAATCAATATTAATTCATCTGAAGTGTGGGGTGGTGACAGTGAGGGACTATTTTGATAAGAATTTTTGTCAAAGTGCAGTGGGTCAAATTTTTGGGACAGATCGTTAGTAATCAAATAAACTTAATATTATTTAACTGTTGAATCATATTTGATTTACCGTTTAATCTGTAATTGTTGTATTTGTTTGTTACTTTTGCGATTGTTATCATTCTTAAGATTTAATTTTAATTTGTGATAAAGTTTTCGAGCCAAGGGGGGGGTATGACCCCAACTAACCCCCACTAACCCCCCCCCCCCCCCCCCGGCTACGCCACTGTCTAGGAGTCAGCTAACCGTCAGAAAAAGTCAGTGCGAACAAACCTGTACCGGTAGATGTTTTGAGGGACGAGTTGGTATATCAAATCTGACTCTCCGGAGCTTCTTCCATCTTATTACTCAACCAAACATGTTCACATTCTTAATTTGATTTGCGTAATTTTTCTACAGGAAATGATTCAGTGGCCATCAGACCGCCCCCAGAGAACGCCTCGATCGCCGAAGCCAAACCCGTCGCCATCTCCATCGCCGGCGAGGGCGGCGTCGCGTCCGCTCAGCCCGTCGGACAAGCCATCGTCGGGCCCGGAGGTCTTGCGATTTCCCGGCCCGTCGGGACCGCCATTGCGGGCGTTCCGGGAGCCGAGAACCTCGTCCTCAGGCCTGAGAAAGGACCCGGTCAGACTACTGGATACGTCTACAGCGTCTACCACCAGCAGCTCGTCCAACCCATCGTCTACCGTCCGCAAATGTCTCACCCACTCGTACAACTACCCAACTATTACTTCTAAACGAATCACTCTCTACTTAGCTCTCTTTTTCAATTCTATTTTGTACAAAAAATTCCCTAGGACCTATATATGTTGAAAATTACCCAAATTTTGTTCAATACCAGTAAGATCGAAAGTCTGCAATGCGATAGAGAATTTATTTATTAAAAAAACTAAAGAAATTGCCATACCAAAGCTCATGTTGTCATTCTCGTTCCTGGTTCCTTGTTAGTTGACTAAGCACGCACCCACTACCTATCTATCACGTGGTATATAATAGGTACTATATAAGTTCATGGAAAGAATTAAAGATAGGTAGTGTATTTCTCGTTGATGTAGTAATGTTAGGTAGCTACAACTTCTTAAACGGAAGAGAAAATGATTTTAAAGCCCGTTGAAAAATATTCAATCATAATGGGTCGTATACATCGAATTTTATCTCACATAGGTGAAAAAAGCCCGTTGCGGACACTTCGCCCGGTTGGTGAGACTAGTAGATGGGTGAAATATCGGATTCTCAATACCGATTCCGATTCACTGAACGATTCTCTAGGAGGGACCTTTGCTGGATTTTTTATTTTTCAATCAGAATGGGTCGTATACAAGGAATTTTGTCTGGAATAGGCGAAAAAAGCCCAATGCGGCAACTCTGCCCGATTCGTACGACTAGTAGATGGGT
This sequence comes from Leptopterna dolabrata, assembly GCA_954871275.1. Taxonomy (NCBI): domain Eukaryota; kingdom Metazoa; phylum Arthropoda; class Insecta; order Hemiptera; family Miridae; genus Leptopterna; species Leptopterna dolabrata. The sequence continues at coordinate 42,221,252 of OX940981.1, forward strand.
GAACTTTCGGATTCTCGTAATCGATTCCGATTCACTGAACGATTCTCTAGGAGGGACCTTGCTGGATTTTTTATTTTTCAATTAGAATGGGTCGTATACAAGGAGTTTCGTCTGGAATAGGCGAAAAAAGCCCAATGCGGCAACTCTGCCCGGTTCGTACGACTAGTAGATGGGTGAAATTTTGGATTCTCATAATCGATTCTGATTTACTGGACGATTCTCTAGGAGAAGAGACACTTCATTATTATTGCCTACATACTGCTCACTACTTTCAAATAGTACCTACCTGTATAACGCGATTTTGGGATCCCTGACATAGACTGGTAGGAGAATAATGTACTAATGCAGAGGTCTCCACATCCAGCTGGTGAATGAATACAGCACAGCTGTAGTAGGTAGGTACATCGAGTTTCGAGTGGAGAAGGAGAAGAAGAAGTATTTATTGGCATTTAAGAAATAAAAAATATAAAACAAATTAAATAAACACTGCAAAATATACCAATGCCTGCCAGTTAAAAAGTTCATAAGAACTTGTGTAAACTGGCAGAGCCACTTAATCTAGGCCGAGTGGGAACCTTATTCGAATACCACCCTATGGCCAACTTAACATCTCTGGACAGCAGTCATGAAATACAAATGAGAACTAATGGATGGCAATTTAAAAAATTACTTCACTACTCAGCTGCTTTTTTAGGACCTTTTTGATGTCTTTGAAGAATGAGCTGCTCGGTGAGCGGCAAAACGGTTATCCCCGTGACTTGACTCCCGTGTCACGCCCATTGCGGCCTTGGCATTGGCAAATGAACAATGAAACCTGGAACTGAGTTGAAGACCTCCGGATCTCCTCATGACGACAGTTCTAAGTTCCTCGATCATAAAACTGTTGACGTACAATATGAATTTGTGCAGCACAGATCGCGCTTGAGCGTACCTGGATCGTAAATCCTCTTTGGACGAATATGAGATGAACGATAGGTATCGCGTCCATAGCAAAAAGGATAAAACGGCGCATAGATATTTTCATTCGGTGGGAAAACTTAGGTACCTGGGTATACTAATTTCAGGGTTAGTGGCATAGTGCATAAGAAAGTATACTTAACGGTATATATTTTCCATTTTTGATAGGCTCTAAACCACCATCACCACCAAGCAGTTCCACTGGATGGTGAGTTTAGAAAAGGTAAGATTAATTTCATAACCCAACCACTTTTTGCGTACTTCAAGAGATTAAGGTACACCTACCTACCTAACTCAAGATTTAAAATTTAAATTTAGTGTGTTTTTTAAATAGAATTTGTCATAATTTTGTTGTATTTTGTAATGACAAATGATTATTACCACCAGACCAACTGACTGTAGTATCAGCATGATAGTTACCAAATTTGAATGAAAATTCAGCTTATAAATTCACGTTTATGTCGCTAGAAAATGGAAATGAAATGAGCACTTCATTTTTCTGGAGTTTTTGAATAAATTGCTGATACGAAATTTGGAAAGCTGTCCTTATGATACCTAATAATATATTTCTACCTACGTTGGACTGGGTAGGAATAGAATGATGATAACGTATCATTGATACTTATCACTGATAAGTTTAATGTAACGTTTTCATGGGTAATTCGACAATGACAATGACCCTTTGACGTCTTTTGATCTCTGATTTCCCACTAAAATGGGTACATGTAATGTTGAATGAGAATTCGCGCTCCGCACCACTGAATCATAATATACTCGTAGTTAATAGAAATCATATGATGAAATCAATCCTGGAAAGTTGTTAGCCGACTTCGAAAAAAAAGCTGCAAATTATTACACAACGGTTTATATGTACCTGTAGAGAGAGTTTTCTGTGGTCAGTACCTACCTTCGTGCTTCCCACAGTAACGCCCTAAATCGACTACTGGAGCCGGCCTTGCTGTTGCAGTTTCATAAATATAAATATATCGTATAAATAAAGTTACATAAATAATATAGTTATATAATATTTATATAAATATATTCTATCATTAATTTATTATTTATAGTTATTTATGAATCAGAACCTTTGTGGAAGTTACAAAAATACCAAAATAACCATCATTCTTCAAATTAATGAAATAATATCAACAATATATTCAGATGAAATCATATCACAATAACATATCATATACCTTCGAAGGGATCAGAATTTAGCATACCTATTATTTCGTCACCCAACATTCTTGATTTGATTCTCCATTAAATGCTAAAGGAAAACATGAAATCTGGCGCTTAATTCAGTTGTTTAAATAACCTGTTTCCGTAGCCGTAACCGTTCCTGTTATTAATTCGTCTCTTCCTAAAAGCAGGTTGATAACTCTATTTTAAACTCGTATGTGTTTACTACTATGACTAACTGGAATAGTCATAAAAATGCTAATGCCACCTTCTGTCATCGGTAGCCAAGTTGATTTTTTCTGTTTTAACACCTCCTACTTCTTAACTTTAACTTTAATAAAAAATTTACTATAATGATGTATGTATTATTTATTTATTTTTATTACATACAGTAGAAGTCCCTTACAGTGATCGAATTGGGACCGACTGGAAACAATCACTATAAGCGACCAATCTCTATAAGCGACTTCTACTTTGTGGTGATTCCAGCCATTTTTACCGAGATTGGCGAATGTGACACCCCAGAACTGACCTAATTTTGATTAATTTTTTTTTAGGAATCTTCATTAAAACCTATAGGCAGTTAGTTATCTTCTGTTTCGGATCATCGTTCAATAGGTACCACTTTTGGTGAATATATACCATTTTCACGAGATATCAGCCCTTTTTACCTATTTCGCCGACTTTTAACATCCAAAAACTAGAAAACTAATCACTATAACCGACCTTTTCATCACTATAACAGGCCAATTCACTGTGTGTTTACATACAGCCGATCGGGACCTGAATGTTTCTATCATTATATCCGACTTATTCCTTTAACCACCTTTCTACTAAGCGACTTCTACTGTATTAGATATATTTTTTCATTCATCTATAACTGTGAACTACTAGAAATCAAGATAAAATAACGTAAAGGTTGTAATTAATTAATTAATCGTACTTTTGGTGATCGTAGAAGCACATCGTCTAAATTTCCTTTCGTACTTTTGGTACTTTGAAATTCTGTACCTACTCCCGGTACAACATTCAGCGGAAATCCCCCTTCTCCCGCAACAATTTCTGCAACCCGAGATCCAAGGGGTCTCGTTTGCTACCAATGCAGCATACTGGAGATGGCTGGTGTGCGTCAATAAAAATCCTATTGAACGCCAATATAATTGATATTAGCCTCGAAACAGACTTGAAAAGCGCCACTCGCTCTCTGCCAATCTCACGCCGTTGACCATCCTGCTCCCACACTGGTGGTTTGGACACGCATTATCTCTGTACTGTTACAAAGTCAGTTCGCTTCCATTGTCACCACCTGCGACGCTCACAAACATCTTTCCCCTTCGTTTTCGAGCCTATCAGCTCCCAACAGCTCTGTCTGCTTTGAGTGGAAAGACCTGCGAGGTGCCCGTCGCTCTTTTCTGGTTGGCGGACGTTCAACTTCCTTTTCTGAGAATTTTCTTCCTTTTGTCGCCCACGATCACCGAAGGGTTTTCAACGACGCCTTTTCCCACTCTTCTTCGTTTTCGCTTCCATTTGTGATCTGATATCAAAACAGAGGTGATGAAAAGCCAGGGAAGCTGAAGCTCTATACGACAAATGGACCTAAATTTGTTAAGGTTGGCCTGTTGACCTAAATTAGCTGAAAGTCATTCAAATTCGACTGTTCCGAACATTTGCACAGCGCTGTTCGTAAGTAGAAAACGCTGCAAAGTCCTTGTCACACGGGTTTATTATTCTATTGGACTACAGACATGCTGTTCATTTATTGTTTCTTTCGTGTGAAATAGACGGTTTGTTCTGACGGTTTCCAACAATTTTGGCCCCCAAAAACACGAATTACGGTCCTTTATTTTTCAAATTATCTTTGATTATTGCTAGTGCCATTTAATTGTCTTGATTTACCTGTTCTTTTCTAGTGTTATTATACAAATTTATTGTAGTTTGAGACAATTTCCAAGGTTTCTGGCTCATAAAAATGCATTTAGGGAGCTGAACCTTCGTTACAACCACAGTTCTCCACTCTTTGGTGAAAATCGACTTCGGTCTTCTCGCCCTAAATAACATGGAAAAAGATAGGTAGGTACCTCAAAAGCTCGTTTTACTAGAACTCCAAAAAACCCTAGTTTACACCCATTTTTCACCCATAACACCCTTCGGTATATTCCGATCGGGCTACAACGTTTCTGAACACAACTAGGGCCCAAATGGAGCCTGTGTGCGGAAGGACGAATTTTTTAGACCAAAAATGAAGTAGATAAGCGTGATACGGCGTAGGGCGGACGGACATTGCATTTTTAGAATCTAAGCACCTTGAAACGTGAAAGAAAAAATTTTGAGGGGGTGTTATAAAAATTTTTTGCTGAGCGAATACGTAGGTGTATATTCACAGAATAATAAACCAAAATTCAAGTAGGGAATGTACTTAGCTTAAAAAAAGCTAAATACGACTAAAAGTAGGTAGGTACCATCTGTCTTTACCTCAAATGAGCTGTTCCACAGAAATCCAGTTTTCTCCATTAACCACACCTGATAGTTCCTGTTTTCTCCATAGGTTCATCAAAGCAGCGTTTTTGTACTACCACATATATTATACCCAGCGAAATTCACTTTATGTCCATCCTGGTAACCACTATTTTTCGACCTGCCAACCAGAACGTTCCCAACGTTTATTGTTCCCGTCCGAAAAATACTTCCCGTCATCTTCATTTCTGTTTGACCCACCTATTATTGATTTGGTTCCTTATCTGTTAGGATGTTCGCAAATCTTTGCCCCGCATAACTACCCGAAAGTTTTATCAAAAATCGACAACAAACTCGGACTGTAACATTCGTCTGCGCAAGCGCAATTCATGAGCTGGAATTTAGGAGTTCAAGTGTGGTTGTTTCCTGAATGATCCCATATTACGTTAATCAAAAATCGTGTGCGGCAACACTAAACAGTAGTACTAAAGTACAACTTATACAGTGAAACTGAGGAGGTGGGTCCAAGAAGGGCGTGTGATGGCACGCAAAAATCTATTCCCCGTTATCCCTTCTGCAGGTATGGAAACCAAGTTTCATAGAAAAATTATCTATCATGTTGGTAGCATTGATTGAGTAAGCAGGTGACAAGCGCCTCCTTGTACAGTATGGGTTTGATAAGTCATTTTGAGGATGTTTTCTGATTTTCTAACCTGAAATCCCCATACAATTATGGGTGGCCTTCTTGCAGCGAAAAAGGAATTGGGCTGTAGGCCCCGATTCTCAAAAAAATGGCGTCTGACGCACTGTCCTATTTTACCAATTACCAATAATATCACTAACTATCAAAACCTCATTAATATCGATGCATCAAAATCGAAGATGAAGAAGTGAGGGGAATGGCGAGAAGAGGGAAGGATGAATCACGGGTGAGAGTCATGAGAGAAAGGTTTAAGAGAAATTCATCCAATAATATTTATTACAGGGCAGATGAGTGTAAACTTTAGGGCTCGAATTTTCAAAGCTTGATTTTGGCACACGGCACACCTATCTGTTTTGTATTGTAAACTGTAAATTATTACTTTCGGCTTCAATGGTCGTACGTTGGAGCGGATCTCAATATAAGATCAGCATTTTAATATAGGGACTTCCTTCTTGATTCGCCGTTATTTTAGCTCGCACCACATACCTGCTACCTGCTAAAATCACTTCTGAAGGGGTTTACCTACCTCCATAAGTTCATGAAGATTAGGTCATCTGATAAGCATGAGGCCCTCAGGCTCATGCAAATTGTATCGCGAGTGGTTCTGAAGAGGCTATGCATAACGAAAGAATTCCCAGGTATAGTATTTTTGCCTTTATTTTTATCTTTTTGTTAATTTTAAAAAGGAAATAAAAAATTTAAAAGTCAAGCGTGAAAAAGCGCTGAATCAACTCACTATTATACGCCTTATTCAAAATATGAAGGAATGTAACATCGGTTAAGGTGTGGTTGCACTGTACAGTAGGCTTCTTGATATCCATTAAGCGGTTGTAAAGCATAGGTAGGCCCCTATCTAAGTTTGATATGGCATCTTGCGCATTGGGGGATACCCATGTTTTAAATTTTGATTCTATTTTAAAGTAGCCACTGTGATGAGATGGTAGGCACCTATTTCCCATTTGGACTAGACATGATCAGTTAATTTTTACGTACGTTAATTTTTACGTGTAAGTTTTGATTGACGTCATCGCCACGTTTCCATGGATATAGTTTGGTTTATATAATCCACAAGGATGAGGCGAGCACGACAATTTTGGCCCAGCCAGAGTGCATCCATGTTGGAGAGGGTAAGATCGAGAGCATTGTGTTTGATAAAATGTTCATGTGATAAATCGTTCTCTGCCCAAACACCTCTTGAGTCTCAATCTTTCGTTGAATCTTCCATTTTTTAAAGTTGCCAACCGATTATGAGCAAGATAATGGTAAGTGGATTCTGTGGGATAACCCCAAATTTCAAGAATTGGTTTCAAATAATTTGCTTTTTCTGACAGCTGACTCCTAAAAAACGGTGAGAAACCATCCATGATCCAGTACCGTCTTGATAAGCGTATGATTTTGATAATGGTTGGGAATCGAAAAGGCAGTGGGTAGTGGGTCAGTTGTCAGTTCTCGTTCACTCTTTATCTTCTGTGGGCGGAAATGGCAATCAGAAAACTGGCTTTGGATAGTCAAGAAAACACTGCGCGAACAGCCGGTCACGGATACTAAACAGTCCAAAAAGAGTCCGAGAATTACTGCAAACTGCCAAAGGCCTTTCTGAAGGCCAGATAACCATCAAACTGCGAACAAACCTTATGTCTGCGGTCCTACCTATACCTGGAATTTCATTTGTTTGAAAAGTTAGTTCGGATGATTAATTATTTATTTTCACTGAAAGACAAAATAATTTTTCAAGGTTGAAAGACACTAGCATCCACGACATGTATGCGAGTTTGAATAGGGTTTTTATAATCGTTTATTCAATGGGAGTATAGCATGCATCATAGCTACTGAACTATAATACGTGGTGGTTTGGCGTGATGCTTTTTAAATTATGCAAACTACCTGGTGGTAGTGGGCGACATAATTTCAAATCAATCACTCATCTTTTAGGATCACGTCGAAATTATAGAAGCTGTGTAGTCAACTCCAGTTCTAAGAAGGAGGTCTAGGCTCCAGAAGTCTTTTGAAATGGAAATCTCGTTCAAATTTCGGAGACAAAATGTCTGGTCTGAGGTTTGTTAACAATGGATTAGGATTGCTAATAATGAGGTGCCTTGAAAATTCCCGGGTGCTACCGACCGGTTAATTTATATTCGCCCGGTAGCTGTTTATTTCTCGGCAAAATATGGTAGGCACCTCAGTAATGAGATAATTACATTATATGCATGATAGTTCTCCTTACGTCAGTTCCTGCGATGGTTATTCTAACCGATACTGTCAAAAAAACAAACAAAAAACAGGTAGGATTGCAATAATGAGAAGGCAAATAAACTTGTTTTATTAGGTATCAGAGCTTGTAGCTGTGTGGCTTCCGTAGAAGGTAAGGTAGGTACCTAACTTAAACCTGCACCTTGATTTCGCCCACACATGAAAGACATTTAAGTGCGGTAAGCATCTGGCCGATCCATCGTTCGGCAAAGAGATGAAAGCAACCAAAACTTTGTCCGAATAAATTTATTATGAAATACATATTATGCAGTGATTTAGGTAATGTATCATTTGTGGTCTATTTTGATTTGAATTTTCGTTCCTCTCTCAATTTGCCTAATCAACTATTTACCTACTCAACCTTAGTTGTGCTACAATTTGTTTCAAGTTTTGTTGGAAGCAACCTGCAAACCTTATATTCATACGATTAAGGCTCTTTTATTGCCGTAAACAATAAAGCATCAAAGGAAACCAACGACTGGTAAGGTCTGTGCTACTCCCACATCATGGACCTCTCGCCTAGTCAAATCCCCAGGTCCCTACAAACTCATCAAATGGAAACTCATCCAAAACGTGGGCTCGAGGGTTTCTGGGGAGTTTCCTCACAGCTTGGGACACTATAGCCAAAACTGAATGGATGGGAAAGTCGTCAAGGATATCCAACATATAAGACAATATATACACCGCATAATGTTGGGTATATCCAACATTTGGATATACATTTTGGTTTATTATTTTCAATAATGAACCATTGGAATCGAACATGAAAAAAAAATTCTAACCCCCCTCAAAATTTGATGGTTTATACGTTTCAAGGTATGTAGAAACCGAAAATGCAATAAAAAATTTCTGTCTGTCCGCCGTACGCCGTACTGGCCACTTTTCTTAGTTACCATGAATAAAAATTGATGAAATTCGGGTTATAGGTTCCGTTCGGGGTCTAGTTGGTCCTCGATGACTGTCAGTCATCTCTAAGGGGTTCAAAATAGGGGTTGCAATTTTCAGAACGCCGTATCTCAAAAACTTTCGATTGAAGGGTATGGTTTTTTTACGATATTAAATTTGTCTTGAGCTAAACAATTTTTTGAGACCACCCGGAGCACTGCACGTCCAGCCGTTCGTGTGCACCAAAAAGCTTCGTCAACACGATAGTGAATCAAACAGTATAAATCCGGCCGAGATATCATCACTAGGGAGCACCTGATTATAATCAAGGATGGCTGTATGAAGTCGAGATGATTGTCATTTGATAAGTGATGGACTATTGGATTTTGTTGGTAGGTACTTGTGAAACTTGAACAAACTTTGAAGTATTATTGATGGGTAAATTATTACACAGTGGTAAATTATTACACAACGACAAATTATTACACAATGGTAAATTATTACACAACGACAAATTATTACACAACGGTAAATTATTACACAACGGTTCATCTACCAAGAAGCGGCTGGATTTTGTTGATCGGACTTGAATAACCGTTGAAGTATTATTGATGGGCAAGTTATTACACAACGGTTCATTACACTTGACCAGAGGGTAGGTACTGACCACAGAAAACAGTGATCTACGCAGAAGGGGCATCTATTTCACTCCACATCAACAATTTTACTTCAGAACTTCATTATTTGCGTTTCTTTTCGCCATTTTAGTTAGGTACTGTTTGTCATCGAAAGAATTATTTTAGCAACATTTAACTCGTGATTTGGGTAGGTACCCAGTAACGAGTACGGGGTAAGGTACTAACCTACGGAGGGTCTGCGATCTACATAATATGTATAGAATAGTACATAATTATGATATAGACGGGGTATCTATGCAGAGAGCTGTGATCTGTAACAGAAGGGTATTCTGTACAAAATAATAAACCGTTGTGCAGGGATTTGCAGCGTTTTTGTTGTAATACGATTCGTCAAAGTATATTAATTACCCCCCCCCCCCCTTGGCTCGTAAGATTTAACGAACTCACACGAGATCATTGTGTTTCTCCGCAGACGGTTGCAATGCAGATCTTTAGAATCGGCTGAGGCGATGTATATCGATACCTTCCTACTGTCGGCAACTTCTATTCAGGGTCGAGCGATGTCGCGTCATTCCTCCGCTCTCGTGGGACTCAATTAGCATAGGTCGCTTACCTCTGTTTTCACATCTCTCAAACGGAACATGACTCTGCGACTGGATTAATCTTCATACACACACAACAACTAGGTATTAAAATACTGATGAAAACTGGGCGGCACCACTTAAAAGTAATTGATGGCAACGTTTTGTTACACACAGTTATTCAAACTGCTCGTCATATTTCAGTATTTTTCTCAGTCAAGTGCACTTGATTGAAGATGCACCTGAATTCATTTTGATGCATTGAATATTTATAAATGGTTTTCGTTTCCACGTTGTTTACTGCAGCGTTAAAACGGCTTCCTGAGTTTAATTTGCTAATCCACGAATCCAGTTCAATATTTCAAACTACAGCAGTGTACGGACTTGATGTATAGCAAAATATATATTTGTGGTCAACGGACAGATTGTGCGCCAAAGTTAACTTCTCCCCTTCCGAAAAAAAAGAAGCTGCTCCGTCCTTGGAGAGCAGAGTTGTTTGACAAGACTTGAGCTCCACCCAGAATGAAGCAGATTCTTTTTTCGATTTGGTTTTTGTGTTGCTCGGGTTGCCCGCGCGGTCATCATTCTATCACTTTTGTTCCACTACCTGAACCGTCTTTCAGATAGGGGCCCTGCTTCTAAGAACGATTTATCAGACCACTCGCGAAATTCCAATTAACGCACGGAATGAAACCAGATACAAACTCGGAGGGCGGTCTTTCGGTGCGTTGCGAGATTCATTTATTGTTAGATTAACGTATGCAGTTAGCGAACAGGTCAAATTCAAGCATATAATCCGTTCTTGCGATTTAATTTTGAGGTAGATTCCTATCAAGTCTCATAGAATTGCCTAATGCATAGGCCGGCTCCATTGCTCGATTTAGGGCTTTCGTGGGGGGAGCACGAGGGCAGGTACTGACCACATGAAACAGTGATCTACGCAGAAAGGGCATCTATACTGGTAAATTATTACACAACGGCTTATTGCACAAAGGTGTACTACACAACGGTTTATTGTTTAGCTTATGATTCATGAATAACAACAAATAACTAATGCATTGAATTATTGCATTCCGCGCATTTTTATTAAACTGTAATTCCCGGGCCGACTCCAATACACGATTTAGGGCTTTTCTGGGCGGAGCTCGAGGGTAGGTACTGTGGTCAATAATTCAATCAATAATTATTTTTAGTTAATCATGAAGCATGAAGTAAGTAATAAACCGTTGTGTAATAGTTTACCTGTATAGATGCCCCTTCTGCGTAGATAGTATAATAAACCGTTGTGTAATAATTTACCGTTTTGTAATAATTTACCCAATAATACTTAAACGTTTGATCAAGTTGCAGAAGTACCTATCAACAAAATCCAAAAGATCAATAATTTTTCAAACGAAGTAATATCATAGAACAACCAACTCGCCTTCATACAGCCATCCGTGATTATAATCAGGTGTTCCCTAGCACAATGCACCGGGTGGTCCCAAAAAATTCTTTAGTTCAAGATCAATTTTTAAAACGTTAAAAAACCATGTATTGAAACCAAATTTCATCAATTTTGTTTCATGGTAACTAAGAAAAGTGACCAGTACGGCGTACGGTGGACGGACAGAAATATTTTTATTGCATTTTTGGATTCTACATACCTTGAAACAAAAACCATCAAATTAAGGGAGTGTTAAAATTTTTTTTCACTCTCGATTCCAAAGATTCATTATTGAAAATAATAAACCAGAATAAATTTTCAAAGTTGTGATTTGTGACCCCTAAAAACTCGAATTTAATGTACCTATACCTACTTTTAAAAACGTATTTTTGACTACTGTAATATTAATGTCCCAGTGTGGAGATTGCCATACACTTCCATGTACATCCAGTACTTCTTAATAATAGTATGGATACAAGATGGCAGGAGGGGCCGCCCATTTCGGTCAGCATCTGTAAACTTGCATAGAAACCTCACTTTCAACCACCTACTGACACCACAACAACGTCATATAGCTGGTAAACCTAGAAAATATTTTTACAGTCAGTTACCCAATTCAAATGTGGTCGATCTCAAAATCAATAGGTAGGCATGATCTAGACATCCTAACGGACATTTTGGTAACAACCACACCAATTTTGGTTAATTTTTACGGCAGTTTTAGTTGAAAATCAAAAATTAGAAAACCCGCCATAACTTCCTTATATGCCACCTAGAAAGATCGTTTTCATCTCAAATTGAAGAGTTCAACGAGCTGAACTAAAACCAAAAAGAAAATCTGAAAAGAACGTATTTTGAGGAAGTTATGACCATTTGAATTTCGAACATACATACGTAGGTATATAGCACAAGCGGAAAGCCGTCCAAAACTCGTTTTGAGCACTTCAGAACAAGATTCCATGGTTTTCTCAAACACATGCTTTTGACGGCATCAAATTTCATTCCTATATAATAGGAACGTGGAATTGAAAAAAGTTAGGACAATTTGAAGATTATTTTCATGTCTCGATTTTTACGCCATATTTGATTTTTATCTCTAATAAATTATTAAACATTCAATTTGTTGCCACTGTCCGACTCTCGCCCTGGTTTGACAGGGATTTCTAGTATAAATTGAGGTAAGTACCTACGTCAAAGAATTAATAAAGAATCAACGTGTGGAAGTTATACTTTTCTATACTATTGCCCACCCTCTTGAAAATTGTGTATCAAATTTTTTAACGAAGTTTTGGGGGTTTTCAGCAATTTTTACAGATTCTAAGCGGGTATTGACCCACCAAAAATTCAAATGTGAAGGACTTCTAGATTTCAGCGCCAAGAAATCGCGGTGTTACAAGTTGCTGGAAGCACGCGAAAAAACATTTGAGCATTGGGATTATCATATTAAATCATAGCGATCTCAGCTTAATTTTTACTTGTTGAGTCAAACCTCAAACATGTTGCTTATTAAATATTCAAAGTGGGAAATAGGCACTGCGCTGAGCTCTAAAAATTCCTGCCATATAAGAAAGACAAATAACATCAATAAATTATTCAGTGGGCTGTAGTACATAATAATAATATTGCGCTAGTAAAGATACGTTACCAAGGGAGTATAGCAAACTCCAGAAACGACCATCCAAGTTTCTCGAGGATCGTGTTCGTGGTTTCAGTTTTATTTCCTTTCTTCATGTGACAGTTGGCGTTCTGCTGGTACCTACAATATTATGGGATCTTCCGGAATCGTGTCTCCTTCTGGTTCGAAGGCAGTTTCGCGGCCGTTCACCCGCAGCGACCAGTTTCGGGAGATATTTAATCCTCCTCACGCTTTTAGACGAATTCTTTTTTAGTCCGTCTGATAATTCACTGAATGATTGAAATTTATGTGAACAACGAACTGTCACAAAAATTCAAACCAGCATCAAATCCGGTTCCTGTTGTGAGGTACGACTGTCTGTAACGGGGAGCACTTTGTTTTGTTCGTAGTGTAGTTTTCCTCTCCATTCAGCAGCATCTCTTTAACTTACAATTATTGCTTACGTTGTTATTTTGGTTCATGCTAGACCGTGGACCGACTTGGTTTCAAGGAGCAGTAATTACTCCCTAGAGGAGCGGTTGCTATCATTAACCACTTCATCTTTCACTCTACGACTTGTGGTTTACTGCTTTGACAGCCCCATGCCTGATTGGAAGACAGTTTTACTCCATAGTACTTCGATAATTATCATTAATTTTGTATATTTATGTTATTTATTTGTGTGTGTATGTGCCAAATGTAATTGGAACCTCAAACCTCAAAACCTCAAAAGGGGCCGAGGAGGCCTTTTTTTCGTTTTTACACTTTTTATTTGTTTTATCATCGATAGCGAATGCGGTGGAAGGAAGTTTGCTCATATGTATTCTTGGGTGATGCGCTTGCCTTCGACGGAGCTTCGCACTGGTGTAGGTACTTGAAGAAGTTACGGGTTTCCCTACTATGCATTAGAAGTTAAATTCTTATCTATCGAGTAAGCACTTCAGCATTTTTCTTGGTGCACTACCTCCCAGAACTTCTGAAGTTATCACAGCAACTTTTGCTGATAACAAAGCAGGAAGAGTAGGAGAGGTTTGCAAAATTCAGAAACTGTGCCACTACCTCCTGAAAATCAGTATCTACTATCTATATTATTATGTCGGCTACATGACGAACTAGGATATTGTACGACTACACCAGTTGGGACTTATTGCGGCCTCCACAAGTGCTGGACAAAGGAGGCAGATGTAAAAACGCTGCAAATTCTTCCACAAAGGTTCACTAGGTATTTGCTGTGTAGATAACCCTTCTGTATTGGTCTCTGCTGGGTGCCTATGCTAAATCGTGAATGTTTTACAAACAGAAACTTCTTTCCTTGAGGTCAAAGAAAATCCCAGAACAACAAACTCGATTTTTATAAAACCAGTGAGTTGAGTTAGCTGTTTCCCAAAACTGATAGCGGAGTTAATACCGTGTCAGAACTTTCAGCGCCCATGACATCGTAAGTGACTGCATGCGGCTAAATATAAAGAAAAGGAGAAAATTGATTTACGCCCATGTTGATGATGCTTTTTCGATTCAAACTTGCGCGTAACTGTGAACGAAAGGCTGGCCGTACAATACTCCGTCTGGTCTCCAAAAAATCCAGTTAACTGAATCTGTTTGTCGTTCCATTTTTTGATTTTACGTATCTTGAAACCTTAAATAATAATTATTATTATAAGTAAAATATTTTCAGGGTTAAAAATCCTTTGTCATGCTCGATTCCACTGAAAATAATACCTAAACTAAAATGACTATTAAGACTGTGCGGAAGAAAATAAAAATATGCATAAAGAACATCGTAGATGCTTCCTGTTGTTTACTGAGGTCATGGGCCTGGTAGTGGACCATGAAAACCGCATCCACAAACGCAGTTATTAGGGACGTCTAAATGTTGGACCTCCGGCCGACAAACTTCGACGATGGAAATGACGTACCGTTGCATCAATGTTGTTGTTGTTATAACAATAAATAACACTCGTATTATTCATTTAAAAAATAATGAATACCTTAAAATAAGATGTACATAGTTTTAAGTATCGACTGTTGAAACACTAAAATACGGACCTGTGTTGTAGTACCTTCTAACAGAGTCTCCAATATTGACTTAATGAGGTTATTATATTCTCATTCTAACCATCTACTGTGCATCACTTTATCCAAGACAAAGGGTCCTTCTAATGACCGCCCTGATTTGGACGATTGGGACATCTTTTTCAAAGCCGCGACGGCCTACTTGAATAACTGAGTTGACGCTTCAGTTTGAGCCGTCTTTTGTGATTTACTGAAGCCGACTGAGAAGTAACTGCGACGTTTGCCAGCCGCGCTTTTTCTTGTTTTCTGACGGATGTGGACAGCTTGAATCCTTGTGAAATAAATCACAGTGGTCCTGACAGCGAAGTAACTCGACTACTGAAACTTTGTGGCTTATGAGGGAACTACAGGATTAAGCCACTTTCACGTTGAAGTCGATCTCGGTCTGAACGATATCAAAGCTCGTAAAGTTACACGTAAGTAGGTGAATACACAAAAACAGACACTGTTTTGGTTACACACGGGTCACCGGACACTGGTTTGGTATGCGTGGTATTTCATACCACGCATGAATTAATAAAATAGGTAATGTGGAAAGCTTGAATGGAGCAATAATAAATTTGGCCCATAAGTCAACATTTTGCAGTTTTGGCATCGGATTCATCATCATTTTTAAAAACCCTTAGGAACAATTTTTAGCTCATTCTTCGATTCGGGATGACCTGAAATGGATCGGTATGAAAATACTGTTGTGAAAATTACATTGAAAAATGTTGGGCCCATTGCAACCTGATGTCCCATCTTCCACATCTCTGGAGGTCGATGACGTCTCAACTGGTTAATTCCCGCTCATCGGGACATAATCTCTTTGGAAGTGCTTTCTTCAGAGAGAATGAAGATGAACCATTCGCACGCCTCACGAACGAGGACCTGACTTCAACTTACATCAAACTTCAAGCGAAATCAAAAGACAACATAGGAGCGGATATGATTTTACGTCCCAACCATATTGAAATATGAGGCTCATCCTAAAGAAGTTATTCACGTACTTAACAACCTATGCCTACTTACTAGAATATAATGTTTTTTAATCAGAATTGGAGTGCTGTTGTAAGTGCCTCACGGTTGGGTGAGAGGGTCTTTGTAAATTGTAGGAAATTATACTGTACTACACGCAGTTATCTAAATATTTCAGTACCTGAACACATCGTCCGGTTTTATTATATATATATCCACCTGAGACACGTTCTTGATAAGACGTAGAATAAATACGTGAAGAACTTTCTCTACTCATTTAAGAACTCGGAAGTGAGGGGTAGACTCTGAAAAACAGCAAATTATTACAATCATTACAGCAAAGTTTCCTTCATAGACGGTAGATGAATTCCGATTACGGTTTAAGTCCCTGAAATCAGTAGGGTCGTTTATTACGGTGGATGCGTGCGTACCTACCCACACACGCGCACAAATACACACCACCAGAGTCGAAGTGCCTATAAGCTCTGAAACAACAAACTCGATTGCATAAAGCCATGCGTGATTATAATCAGTTGTTCTCTATCAATGACATCTGGGCTGGAATTTACCGCTTTATTCACATGCATGTGAAAAGGTGGTCTCAAAAAATCCTAAAATTAGGAATCTATTCAAAAACGTAGAAAAATCCTTACCCTTAACGTAATAAAAACTTACCCCTCTATCAAAAGTTTTAAAGCAATGGCGTTTTGAAAATGTCAACCCCTTTTTGGTTTATTACTTTCAATAATGAACCTTCAGAATCGAGAATGAAAAAAACCCTCTCAAAATTTGATGGTTTCCGTTTCAAGGTACCTACGCAAAATTCGAAAACGCAATTTAAAAAAATTTCTGTCTGTCCGCCGTATGCCGTACTTCGCACTTTCCGTAGGTTCCATGATCTAAATTAATGAAGTTTGGTTTGTAGGCCACATTTGGGGTCAAGTTGGTCCGCAAAGCTCGGCGTTACTGTCAAGTCATCTCTAAAGGGTGAAAAACAGGGGTTGAAATTTCCCGAACGCCGTAGCTCGAAAACTTTCAGTAGAAGGGTATGATTTTTTAAAAACATTTTTAAATTGATTTTGAACGAAGAATTGTTTGAGTCCACCCGGAGCATTGCACGTCCAGCCATTCGTTTGCACCGAGGAGCTTCGTTAACATGATCGCGAATGAAACGGTATAAACCCAACCCAGATATCATTGCTAGGGAACACCTGATTACATTCACGTATTGCTGTATGAAGTCGGGTGATTGTTCTGTGATATTATTTCATTTCAAGAATGATGGCTCTTTCGGAGTTTTTTTATAGGTACTTTTGTAACGTTATGCTTCACGAATAATAGCAAATAATTAATGATTGAATTATTGAATCCTGCCCATTTTTATGAAACGGTAATTCCATGGGTTGTCTCCAGTACTCGATTCAAGGCTTTCCTGGTGGAAACTCGAGGGAAGTTATTGACCACAGCAAACAGTGATCTACGCAGAAGGGGCATCTATAGGGAAATAATAAACAGCTGTGTAATAATTTGCAACTTTTTTCATCAATCAAATAGGTATATGATTGACAGTAACGTCGAGCTTCGCGGACCAACTACAGCCCAAATAAGTTCTACACACCAAGTTTAATTAATTTTGGTTCACGGTAACTAAGGAAAGAGTCGCATGCGGTGGACAGAAAATTTTTTAATTCCATTTTCGGATTCTACATAGGTAGGTGCCTTGATACGCAATCCATCAGAAGCGAAAATAATGAATGAAAAACAAATCTCTTGTGAAGGGGTAAGGGTCGACAAGCCAAACATCTCCAATGTTCATGGTTGGTCTGTTATCCATAAAATTCAATCGCAAATACACAGCGATTCATGATTGATTCATTAACAAATAAGTAGTGCCATGTCATCACAGAGCAGTCAGTGACGAAAGCATGTTCCAGGTCTAGGACACCTGTCGCAAAAGTTTCAGCGATCGTCAAGGTAGATTATATTATTTACAGGCAGGAGCAACAAGCGAAAGTGAAGACAAGATCGCGGGCTATTGGGGTTAAGCTTAATGTGTCTCCTGTATTGGTAGCCCGCTTTTAAAACAATATGCCCCGGATGAAGAGTCGACATCAATCCTCAGGTGGCGCCATCTGAAATCATCCTATTGACGGTCATCCCAGGGGGGTATTGAGGTTCGCTCTTAGATGAACCGGCTGCCTCTTAACAATTCACGAATAATCAATTAGGCTTGTTGCACTGCTGGGTCGTCTTATTGCAAGTACGTACAATGCGTGCAAGAAGGGTCGCGGAATTCCTCGACCGTTAGTGGGTCAGGAGGATACTTTCGCCGAATCCGGTTGATAGCCTTGCTGAAAAATCTCTTTTCGGAATTGTAAATCGATTCCAGGATGAATTCGGATTTGAAGCACGATTCCAGTCTCTGCTTTACATACCTTCAGTGGTTTTAGATTCATGTTATGATGGTTGATGCCGCTCGGCGGCGTTAATGAGCCCCCAGGACTGTTTATTTATTTATTTATTTATTTAATTTACACGGGAATTTTCTTCCCTTTTCTACATAAGCATAAATTCCAGCACACATCAAGTAGAAATATAAATTCGTACCTAGCTTCAAATACAAAAAAACCCACAAAAAATACAATAAAACAAACAAACAAACAAACAAACAAGCAAAAGAAAAGAACAAAGTGGTAATTTATCTACGCATTTTTAACCAGGACTTGATTGAGCGGGGGGAGCCTCACTGATGTCAGTAAACTGGGCAATAGAGTTGGCAGACCGCTGCATTCTGACGACGGAAGAGTTGTTGCCGTAATTGGCTCTGTGGTACTCAGGGAGGAATGGGTCACGGCTTCTAGTGGTTCTGGAGGGCACTCTAAAATTCACCTTTGCCAATAAAGCTGGAGAGTCGTACTGGTTTCGGATAATCTTGCTCAACGTGGATAAATCAAGTATAGGAGCCTCCGCTGTTCGAGTGTGTCTAGCCCCATCAACCTCCTCATGCCAATCTCACTGTACTCATCCAGCACATCAGTCTTGTGGAAGGCCATCCTTAAAAATTTATTTTGCACGCGCTCCAAAGACTGGATATACGTGGAATACACAGGATTCCAGACCACCGTGGCGAACTCCAAAAGTTTAGTGAAGTGCATTTAGTTGAAGAAATCTCTATAGCTGTAGACAGTCGTTGTTGTTACATTGGTATGCACCTGTAACAGCATCATTGCCCAAAGCAGACAATGACCCAGGGGAAAACAGTCAAGCGTTGGACCGGCAAATACCGATTCGCACAGTTAATCGTTTGCCCGGCTTAGGACACATACCGTTTCGCACAGCGACCTGATTACCTGTAAAAATGAAACCTAACCGTGTCGCACAGCTAGTTGGGAATGGGCGAAATCATAATAATAATTTTAGATCGCAATGTGTATATTTAACAATTTTTTAGGAATCAGCCTCACAGAAAAATGGCTCGTTCACAAACATAATATTGCACGTCAATATAGAAATAATATAGAAAAGTTCATTCTTTCACTCTCGTTTGCAGCCCCATTTCCTTAACAAAGGTCAGGAGACTGATTTCATTACTTTTTAATTTACTAGTAAGTTCAGAAGCCAAAGCTGTTTTTGAACTGACGTATTCAAAGTCTGATGGGTTCCCGAATTTGCGCATTTTTATCCTTGTCACTACTTGAATCTCCTTTAAAACTTCCAAAACTATCCAAATATTCGGAGATGCGCTGTAAAATTGCTCGTTGTATTTGGCATGAAAAGACTCAGGACCATTGGTGGTTCTCGGTTGACCCATCAGAGCTGAGGCCCACATTGTAGGAGGAAATGGGCAGAACAAAATATAGTATTTCATTAAATAGTCAGTGAATTGAATAAATTCGGGTCCTTCGGGGGACTCGTTCACTAACTGGAAAAATAAATCAGGTACTTCGTCCGGATCAACGTACTGGAGCCCAAAAAAATGTTTGAACCAGTTTTCCACCTCCGAATTTTCTATCCTGTATTCCTTCGCGACAGGTCCTAGAGCTTTTATTTTGCGATACCACGCTTGTCCTAAGTGGAAAGAACAGCCCCTTATGGTACAAGAAGAAAGAAAAACGGTGCGGATAGCATTATGCATGGCGATTTCAAAATCTGAGTGGATTACTGCGGGTCGGAATGTACAGTTGTGTTCAATACATAATTCAACGAGGAACCTCAACATATTTACGTATATGGCTTCACTTTTTCCGGTCAAGAACATGAAAACTAGTGGAAGGTACGTACCAGACTTGTAACCATGAAATGTGTACATTTGATAAAAAAAGCGAGGAGCATACGTGAAAGTCCCATCACAGAACACAGTAACGTTGTCGTCACACAGACGCTCTAGATTCGCAGCACACGTCACAGCAACCAGAGTAACGCTGATAAACACGAATTTTTCACCCCTCAATGTAATCAAACTGCTTTCCTTTTCCTGTAGCATCTGCCGAAAAAAATCGTCATTTTGCATTAGTTAATTTCTGAAATTTTATTGGAACCAAAGTGAACATGAAAAATAACATGAAAAGACTAAACCTGCTTACCTTGAACGTTTCATCTAAGGATTTTGGAGCTGTTCTCATTTGTGATACTCGAGTTCTGTATATTTTCCGTCGCAAATTGGCTATATCCTGTTCCTCCACATTGTCGCTGTGGGCAATCGATCTGCGAAGAATCTTGTTTGGTCTTGTGGAAATATCTTCAAGGGCTTTTCTCTTAACAGTTGACGTAATCTGGAATTTTAAATGAACGTAAATGGATAGAATTGTACCTACTTTGGTCTCATGGGGTTCAATAATGACCAAACAAATTTTTTTTTTTTTTTTTCGAGTTTATGATCTTACTTCTTCTAGTTCGATTTCACGATCGGTAAGAGGGTCGTGGTTGTGATCACCGTCCATGTTCAAAATTCGACTGATGGAATCGTCGGTTGTTAATTTGGCCGGACATGCTTGATCGGCTTGCACAATGCCACAATACATTTCCGCACGCGTAGCTTCGTTGCTTTAAAAATTTGAGCCGCTCCACAATAATTGCAATAGATCGTTTTGATGATACGCGCTGGATCGTCGGAGCCATAGAGGAAATGAATAAAACATCGACACGTTGACTTATCAGAGGACGATGAATGACTAGTGGAGCTATGCGAAACGGTGACCTACGATTAGGTTGTTTACATCAACCAGCTCTGCGAAACGGTATGGACCTTCTTCGACGAGAACAATACAAGTGTGCGAATCGGTACATACCCCGTTGGACATTCTGATAGTGAATGGCAGTACATTTATGAATGGCAATACATTTGTTGTTTCTTTCACGTGCAACTACTGAAATAGCTATTGCTGATTGTTTCCACAAATTTTGGCCACCAAAAACACGATATAAGCTCCTATTTTTGAAATTATCTCTGATGATTGGTAGAGCCATTTACTTGTCTTGATTCACCTGTTTAAACTACTTCTAGTTTTATTATACAAGTTTACGATGATTTCAGACAATTTCCCAGGTTTTTGGCTCATGCAAAATGAATTGTGTCAGTCAATCAATTTATTCACAAAGTTTCCCTTAGGGATTGTTGGGAATTTCGGGAGCTGAGCCTTCGTTGCAACCCCAATTCTTCGCTCTTTGGTCAAAATCAACTTCACATTTGGTCTTCTAGCCCTAAAAAACATTGAAAACGATGCCTCGCAAGCTCATGTACACTTAAACCTCAAAAAATTCGAAAAAACCTATTTTTACCCATTTTTCACCCGTAACACCCGTGGGTGAATTTTTATTGGGCTGCCAAGCTTCGGAGCACTACTAGGAGCCAAATTTGTTCCCAAATGGGGACCCAAACATTGTGTGTGGAAGAACGACGATTTTAAACCAAATTTTAACATAAATGTAAGGTTGAAACTTTGTTAGAACCTCCATTTTCCACTCTTTGGTCAAAATCGACTTCATATTCGGTCTCCTCGTCTTAACAAAATATTGATACTTAGGTGAAATTATTTCAAAATTCTGCTGTCTTCCTAGAAACCTAGACCACTGGAAACCAGTGGTTTTTCACTTGACTAAATGGCATCCATAGCACCAGAACTGGTAATATGTAAGTTCATCTTGTTGGACAATAATAAATTCATTGGTTTTCTTCCAATGGAGGTACGTAGAATCCGAAATGCAACGAACAATTTCTCTCCGTCCGCCATACGCTGTACTTAGCTCTTTTCTTAGTTAGAAATATGGTTTAGGTCCAGGGGCGTTATGTCCATAAGGCCACTCGGGCCATTGCCCCGGCACCCAAAAACACTAACAGTAAAAAAAAAAAACTCCAACAATTGTTTCCTTCAGTAAACTATACCTAGCATTTTTCATAAAGTTCAACAGAGACTCGCCAGATTTCTCTGGCTATTGATATTCCATATTCTAGTACAGCATCCATGGTGATTCCTTCATGTTAGCTCCATAGACCAAGCATGTTATTGGAATAAAGCGACAGTAATCGATGCCCTGCAATCGAAATCGAAACCCGGGCTCCTGAAACTGGCAGGTAGGTCCTGGGACCTAGTGTTCCCATGGCAACTGAGAAAAGTGGCCCGTCCGCGCATGCTCAGTCGAGTAAAAATATTGCTCGCCACGCCCACTTGGGGCCCTTTCCCCAGAATCTGATTTCCACCCTAAAATCATTCCTGTTTACAATCGATTCGATCCGTTCGATTCAATTTGTCATCTCGATACTATGTAGACGCTTCTTCGTCTTCTGAATTTGTTTTTAGTCGTCTCGTGAATCACATACTTTCTCTATTGAGTCTGTTGTCAGTTCTCAATTTTTTGCGTCAAATTTTGTGCGTTTTGCGTTCGGTCTGGTTCCTATGACAGATTTGTATTTGTGGTACCTACGTGCGTTTTGTCTTGTTTGCTGTTTGTGGATTGATCGGCGTCCTAACACACAAATAACTACCTAGCTTCTAGTCAATAGCTTCTCCGTTCAAGTAGGTACCGGATGACGGGTCATTGTTTTGTTGTATTGTAGTTTACTATATTTTTGTAACACATGAATTCGGTGGCTAATTTGCAGTAGAAATTGTCGAATTTTTTGTACGACGATAGAGTGCTGATTAAAAGAGCTTTGCTGAATATCACTCTATCAGTAAATAAGGAAAGGGCGTTGTTGCCCTGGGGTATTTTGTAAACAAATCTGTTGGTTTTGTTTTCTGGTTTGGCACCCCACCGTGTTTAGATCCCATTTGGTCCGCGAAGCTCGGCGTTACTGTCAGTCAGTGGTGAAAAATAGGGGTTGAGAAAGCCGTAGCTCGAAAACGTGAGATTGAAGGGCATGGTTTCCATAATTCCAATAATGACGGTAATTTTGGATTTTTTGACAGGTGAGTACCCACTTTTGCAAACTGAACAATTTGGTTCGGTGTCTGTCTGTCCATGTGTGTGCCCGCAAATCCTTGCCACTCGCATAATTTCGTCAGTTCAAATCCAACGTAGCTGAGATTTGCGGGTTTGGCCGAAGATTGTGGGTGGGTAGTTGGGTTGTAGCTTCTATACCTGGATGGCCACAAATGTATTTCAAAACGCTCGGACCACTGAGCAACCACACACGAAAATACATGGTAATCCATTTTTTATGAACCATTGGCTCGATTTTGCTCAAATTTGGAGGGCTGTTGGGGTATACCTTCTAGATGGTCCCCTATGACTTACAGAACGCTCGGCCATTGCGCATACGCCAATCCGAGGTACTCAGTTTCTCACGAATAAAAATGGCTGGATTATCCTCAAACAGAAAACATACGAAGTAAGGGTTATCTATTCAGGAAAACAATAAATCATAGTGTAATAATTTGCAGCGTTCTCTTTTTTTATGCTCGATTCCAAAGGTTCATCATTGAAAAATTAAACCAAAATACCTTCAAATGACGCTCACTACGGTTTGTAACGGATCGGTAATTTTATCAAATCCCTCATTACCACTTTTCGTGAATATAATATTTAACTTTTCGATATTTTAGTCCAAAAATTTCATTAGGTATGGAAATAGTCCCTGGCTTTCAGTATCAGATCACCATTCCATAACACATTTCGTAAAATTATATCGTTTTTTTCGTGATTTCAGGTATTCGACCCTTAAATTCAAATTTGACCCACTCTTTTTTGAGAAAAATATTTTCTGTCAGAAAATACCATTTCAGTTGTTTTTCATTAACAAAATAAGTGTCGAATTAGGATTTTTTTGGGGTCAAACATTTGTAATAATGGCTAAAATCAATATTAATTCACCTGACGTTGTGTGGGATGGTGAGTCACGACTGAAAGAGGGAATATTTCGTAAGTAAAAATACTTTTTACTTATTCTTTCAGACGTCTTTTAGATATGTATTTTAGACGGCTCCTGGTAGCGACAGGTTAGCCTACAACTCTTCAATAAACTATGAGATATACCTGCTGAATGGCTGCTCACCGCAAATAAAATCTTTGTACTCTGTGAAATAATAATTTATGGTAAGTCGTCACTCAAACCACATTGGTTTCCATCCCTGGATCAACAACTCCTGCATCTCTTTCACACCTGCAAGTACTTGGTCGTTCGATTGTAGGATAAACATTAAAGCCAAATAGTGAGTGTCGATTTTTCATATGACTATTACACGTCATATTGTGGCCCCGCATGGTTATTGATAATTAGAGAGAAACAGCTTTCGTCCATCTAGGAAGTTTTTGTTTTTTTTAGCTTAAGTGCCCTATAGCACTCAGCCCAAAACCGTACTCATTATCTTCTTTGTGGAGCCTGAATGGGCATCATAGGAACCCAACATAACCAAAGGCATCACGTAAAATATCTTAGCGTGGGATGTCAGGTACGTTGTATGAAATATGGTAACAGGTGCCTGTACTAGCTCTGGAGATCAAAGGAGAACCACCCTCACACGCGGGTCTCTTCTCTCCTGTTGTATGAGACAATGAACCTGCCGGCCATAAAGTGGGATAGGTTCATCGCACTGGTCCGTACAGGTGAGACCGTTCTAAGTCATAAAGGCCTTCCCCACTCAATTTGTCCTGCAGCAACGGTAGATGATTAATAGGTGGCAATTTGTAAAGCTTCTTGTACCGCAACACAGAAGCTTTTTTTCACTGGCTGAGGGCTCAGACGTCGATATGACTCCGAGTTCAAACCCGTGGCCGTAGCAAATTCTGATGATTTGTTACCCATCGTGATGTATTATTTAGTTGAGTAAATATTTAGTTCAACATGATTTATTAACATTAATTGGTCCAGGCTTAAAAAATGGGAAGAAAATACCATGGAGGTAACCGCCAACAGCTTACAAAATGGATCCAGGATCGCAAGTCGAGACTCTGGAATCATAAATATGAGGCAGTTTTGATAAAGCAAAATCAATTCGTGTTTTCAGAAGCATGAAGTTTGAATTTCAGGAAATCCTTGTAAAAAATCATCAAAAGTATTTAAATTCATGCATTGTTGCAATGTGTTAGGGGAATGGTAGAGGTTAATGTCCAGTGATGAAAGGAGATTCAATATGTAGGCATAATTATTCATCCATGCCTCAACAATATCGAGTTACTTAGCTTCAGATAGGTACCTGGAGTGAGCCGGTGGCCAAGTGATCGGTCAATCGGTGGTTGGGACTGGGTCGACGACTGTGGTCCGTCGGTTCGAATCCCAACGCCCCTTGTCCCTAACCAGGTGAGGCTATGGGTTGCCTTGAGCGGAATTGTCGAAAAAGATTCTGATCCTCCTGAGGCGACAGCCTATCACGTCCGCGACGCTTGGGCAGTTGGAAGTTAAGCCCAGCCTGGAGAGGGCTTACCTTCTTTATTTTTACTTTACTCAAAGATAGGTGCCTATGAAGTTGCTATGTAGTATCCTGGAAACCCAGTAGCTGTATCTATCGTACTTAGTTCTAATAATCTATTGTTCACAAGTTACAGCTGTGAATTAAAAAAACGCTGCAAAGTCCTTGTCACATGGGTTTATTATTCTATTGGAGTTCTAGAGATTTTTGTTGGCTGTTAAATGTATTGTTTCTTTCATGCGGAATGATTGAAATAGCTATTTCTGATGATTTCCACCAATTTTGGCCCCCAAAACATGAAATAGGTACGCTTTTTTTTTTTTTTAAGATCATCTTTGATCATTGGTAGTGGCATTTAATGGTCTTGATTCACCTGTTTACACTTTTTCCAATGTTATTGTACACATGGATGGTGATTTCAGACAGTTTTCCAGATTTTTGACTCATAAAAAACCAATTTTGGGAGCTGAACCTTTGGTAAAACCTCAATTTCCGCGTCTTTGGTCAAAATCGACTTCATATTCGGTCTTCTCGTCCTCAAAAACATGGAAAAAGATACCTCAAAAGCTCATGTTACTAACATGTTGTTAAAACGCAAAAAGTACCTATTTTTATACACATTTTCACTCATAACACCCCTGGGTATATTCCGATCGGGCTGAAAAGTTTCGGGACACAACTAGGGCCCAAATGGAGCATGTGTGCGAAAGAACGACTTTTTTAGACCGAAAATGAAGCCTGTACACGTGATACGGCGGACGGCGTACGGCGGACGGCGGACGGACATTGCATTTTTGGAATCTACGCACCTTGAAACGGAAAAGAAAAAATTTTGAGGGGGTGTTATAAAAATTTTTTGCTGAGCGAATACATAGGTGTATTATTCACAGAATAATAAACCAATAAACTAACTGAAATGAACCAAATCCAAGATCAGTTCAAAAGAGTATTTTTGAATAAGCCAGCTTGATGAATTTGTCAAGGCAAGTAGGTTATAATTAGGCATACGTCAATTGAAATGAGACCATTCGTGGGACGCGTGTATAATGTGAATGTCTACAAGATTTTTGGTAAATGGTTAACGCTGTGATTAGCTTCATAATACCTCCTACATGTCCACCCCCAACTGTCCAAATAATGTGTGCCCAACTAACTTCAGATGAATAAAAAATGCGAAAATGCGTATGAAATTAGTAAGATACGTAAAACTTCAAGGGGCATGAACGATTTCAAGTATAGTTCACCAGTTTTATGTGGATATTCGCTAAAAAATTTCAAATGATAGGAAAATGGGTTTTGCTCGTGTCCGCAATGAAGTTTTTCTGAATACCTACCCAAACCTACCTACTGTCGCATGTATGTCTGTTCTATTTTGATTTTCACTAGAGTTGGTGAGCTGACTCTGGAATTAGCGGGCGAAGTGGCCGTTAGTTATCAGTCAACCACGATGAGAAGATTGACTGAAACATAGTGCATCCATAAAAAATAATCACACAGACATGAGAATCTTCGAATGACGTACAGACGGTTGGATACCAACCACTATCATTGTGCCTAGATTTAGAATCACCTAGCGTGAAAAAGGTGGCGATTGGATGTCGAAATCTGGATCCCCCTGATTAGTGACACCAGCCAGTGTTTTCGTCTGGACGTGACGGATCCTCTGCCTTACAACTGCTCATCAGCAGTATAATGATAACACGCATTTTTGTTTGTCGGAGTTGTGAAACGTGGTGGAACGCTTGGGCCTATCTTCACAGGCATTTAAGAATAATCGTACTGTTACTTGCGCTCGTGATGGTGGCAATTCAATCGTGAAATAGAGGGAATTAGGTGAAAGATAGAGAAACATAAAATCTCGTACAATGCCCAGTCATATCGGGAAATTGATATAGCATTTTTGTAAAAATTCGTTATAATGGCGTCCATGTGTACCTAATATGAGTACGAACAATTTTTGTAAGATAATACACTCAAATTATTGTTAAGCAGTTGGCGGTAAATCACAATGGGGGGATATAGGCGCAGGTTGGCCTGTAAATGACCCACAAATATAAATATCTGAATATAAATTTCTTCTGCATATTTGCAAGAATTTCCCCAGTGCCGAAAGATGTAGGGTATCCGGAGCTGGCTCACTGACAAGTTCATAAAGTTAATGTGAAGACTTGTCAAATTTTCCTGTTGAATTTGGAACATTTACACATTTGTCAATGATTTAAGGACTCACAGATGGTAATAATCCTAATTTGTCCAGGGAGAACTGAACATTTTGATTTTGGAATTCCTCCAAAAGTTACCACAACGTCCGCTACTTTTTGACATTAATGATTGTCTAAATAAGTTGTTTTCACAGTGATTCCACCTGTCTAGTGATTAACTGTAAATATGAGTTGTTTGATATCGCGTCTTGCATCATCAGCTGTGTCAGACCTAGCCACTGTCTGCCACCCTATTGCCAATGCTATTTGACTGTTCCAATTAATAATGAAACATTAGCATCTTTAGATTATAAGAAATAAGTTCACTATGTACGTAACACGTAAGTACTTCCTGGACTTCACAAGCCTACTTAGAATATTACCTCCTTGGGTATACATAGGTTATAAGCGAATGAATTATGTGTGTGTGTGTGAGTGTGTGATGCCTTTCTTCAAATACTTACCTACCTACCTCTGTCGCCTTACTCAACAGCGGACGTGCAGCGCATTGTCAACGTTCCAAACCTGAGTACACAATTCGGGACATTACAATGGAACTCTCGATCGCACACTTCGAGTGATATATTTACGACTGAGTTGGCGTTCAGATCCCGCAAAAGGTCAGACGAATTGAACCAAAACGTAACAGTGATGGTTTGAAGTTTCATAATTCAAAACCAATAATGGTGACAGGAATGGCGTGAATGATGTTGATCCAGGTGGTCATCTGGATTCCAGAACGATGAAATCGTGAGATTTGGTGTGAAAGACTTGTTGTTATGAGTCTAGAAATGATGACCCTACCGCCTCCAATGCCATCTTTCAAATATACCAAAGGTGTGCGTGTAAACACTCCCTGTTCCTCTTCTATTTCATTCATCTACTATTTTTTTTTTTAAATGTAGTAGGCACTCAATCTGTGTTCATTCGGAATTTGAACAGAGCAATGAGAAAATGTGCCAAAAACTATGTCGATAATTTATTCACCTCTCCAGTTGATGTGCCAATAATATTATTAATGAAGAGATGCTGCAGCGTGTTACTGAATCGAGTGTGGAGCAGGGGAAGACAATGGGAGCTCATCACGGGATGAGTTTGGCTCTGATGAAATCCTTTTGACATCTTCGACCTTCACCATCAAAGGACGAGTGTCTAGGTATGCAAATATATCCAGTACCTAAATTGGACAAAATCAAATTGATTGGTTTCATTAAATGAAACAGTATCTGAAGCTTGTAATAAACGGTGTTTCTGGAACCGCAGAGCCTGCATTGTGGGATCTTTGATTAGTACAAGCCTGCAATACATTCCTGTCATCCGTGCGTATCGAGTGCCTAACCCTGAACTGGGCGGTGAATGCGTCTTGTGGGCGTGAGCATCTTCTGTATACATAATTTTGAACAAAACCGTATTTCTGCCTTACTCTACGTTGATTAGAACTACGAAATTGCATGTTTATTGTGTGTTTTATATAATTTTAGGATGATCCATCCACTGAATTATCTCAATTTTTCTCTGTCTGTATGTCGTCTGTTCGCTCATCCCCTGAGGCCTTCAAAGTATGACATTTATTTTTGCCAAATATGGGACTAAAAAGTATGGCGATATGGCATTTGTTTTTTCAAAATATGGTACTACTGTAGCACTTATTCCCAGCTCCTCCCCGCCTTAAAAGGAAAATTAAATTATGCAACTAAAAAGTCATGTCGTAATATTTACTTTATTAATATCTAGGTAGTTAGTACTTATCAAAAAAACTATTTACAAATTAAAAAAAGAAAACGCTGCAAATTATTATAAAACGGTTTGTTATGTACCGGTTTTGATGCCTCTTCGGTGTAGATCACTGTTTTCTGTAGTCAGTACCCTCGAGCTCCCCCCAGGAAAGCCCTAAATCGAGTGCTGGAGCCGGCCCGGGAATTAAAGTTTCATACAAATGCGCGGGGTTCATTAATTCAATCCTTAATTATTTGTAGTGTTATTCATGAAGCATAAGGTAAATAATAAACCGTTGAGTAATAATTTGCCTGTATAGATGCCCCTTCTGCGAAGATAGTATAATAAGCCGTTGTGTAATAATTTGCCGTTGTGTAGTAATTTACCGTTGTGTAATAATTTCCGTTATGTAATAATTTACCCAGTAATACTTCAACGCTTGTTCAACTTGCAAAAGTACCCATCAACAAAATCCAAAAGAGCCATTTTCAAATGGAATAATATCACAGAACAACCAATTCAACTTCATACGGCCATCCTTGATTATAATCAGGTGCTCCCTAGCGATGATATCTCGGCCGGATTTATACCGTTTGATTCACGATCGTGTTGAGGAAGCTTTTCGGTGCAAACGAACGGCTGGTCGTACAATGCTCCGGGTGGTCTCAAAAAACTCTTTAGTTCAAGATAAATTTAAAAACATTTAAAAAAACCATACCCTTCTAATGAAAGTTTTTGAGCTACGGCGTTCTGAAAATGTCAACCTCTATTTTTCACCCCTTAGAGATGGCAGACAGTAACGCCGAGCTTCGCGGACCAACAGACCCCGAACGGGAAAAGAAAAACGGAGCTATTGAAAAATACTATTGAGAGCATGAAAAAACGCGAGAAATAAACTGTTATACCGGTTTTGGTGATCAAACCATCGTCAGTAACAAACAATAACCGCGCAACAATAATAGCGAGTGATTTAGTTCGTACCCAAACGGGACCTACAAACCAAATTTCATTAATTTCGGTTCATGGTGACTATGACGGCGGATAGACAGAAATTTTGTTATTGCGATTTCGGATTCTACATACCTTGAAACGTAAACCATCAAATTTTGAGGGGGGGTTAAACGGTTTTTTTTTTCATGCTTTCCAAAAGGTTCATTATTGAAAATAATAAACCAAAAATAGAAAAATCTCAACATATTTATAATTTCTGTGTTCACAGGGGAATTATTTTAAAACAACATCAGGTGGGCTGAAACATTTTCTATACAGTTGGGGCCGTCTGTCGCTCGAAATTTATTTTAATTTTGGGAATATCCTCTCCACGTTAGCCAATGTTACTGGGAAGTATTTCATGGAGAGGATATCTTCTATTCACCACCCAGGCTGACTTTTATTATGAGAATCTTTTTGATGGAAAGAGAAACGCCCATATGGTTGGAATGGTCTTAGTGTTTCGATTTGAATATGACTACCAAAAAAATAGGTTCCATGAATACCGTACTTACTTAGTCATTCGGTACTGGAGTCCTGGCATTTTTCAATTACTGAGCCACTTTGGTACTGGTAGGATAGGGTAACATAGCGTAAGGAACCAAAACCCATAGGTAGGTACTAGGTAACCAAGAAAAGTAGGTACCTACCGAAAAGTAGATGCCAGTCCCATTAGGAAGTTTTGGTATGTTATCGACATTGGTATGTATAATGAATTATTCTACCCTGTGTAGGTAAAGGTCGAGTAAATTCCTTCTTCAGTGATACTGGGCTCCAAAATGGTGGTTTTCGTTTGAAAATTCGTGCTACGGGCGGGAAAGTTTGGATAATGATTGGGATATGATAGAGGTGGCATTGGTGAAAGGTCAGTTGTTTATAGACGGCGAATGATCGACACTTGCAAGCCGTGAACCGCGATAAGTTCCTTGAAACAGCGTTCGGTCTCCTCTACGTATAAAACGTATACATTTGATCTGCATTATTATTCCCAAGATCCCAATTTTTTTTCTATTGGCCCGGACTTTGTGATAAGCCCAAGCTGGAAACGATCCATCCACGATTTCACGGCACTCAGCCGATCTTCCATTTATATTCCATGGCGGGGATCGCTTGGCCTTATCTCTTATCAATCAGCTGGCCTTATCCCTATCAATTATTTTATTCAACTTTGCTGCGCGAGTGTTTTTCCGAATAAAAACCATCGAATAATTCGGTCGTTTGTTATGTACCCAAATATAAACTATTCGCGATTGGATGTGGAGGTGATATAATGCGAACTGTCGATCTCTCTCGCTTCGCGTGTTGAGAAGAACCAGGAGTCCTTATTCGCAAGTTCAACAGTATTTTGTTCGATTTGCTGCAACAATCCCAATGATGGTGAGTCAGCCCCTTTACCTTCTGTTCATGGCATGAAAATTCGTTCACGTCCCTGTTTAGTTCACACTGTTTAGGTCGTCATATGTCCGAGTTTTTACAATTATGTTACAGTTTATTCTCACTATCTGTGGCAAAACATGATTATGGAACCTACAACGGCTGGTGATTTTGGTTTATTATTTTAAATAATGAACCTTTGGAATCGAGCAGGAAACAAAAATTTAACCCCCCCCCCCCACAAAATTTGATGGTTTCCGTTTAAAAGAAAAATTCTGTCCGTCCGTCGTACTTCGCAATTCCTTAGTTACCATGAACCAAAGTTGATGAAATTTGGTACGTAGGTTCCATTTTGGGTCTAGTTGGTCCGCGAAGCTCGGCGTTACCGTCAGTCAGGGGCGAAAAATAGGGGTTGAAATTTCCTGAACTCCATTGCTCGAAAACGTTCAATAGACGTGTATGATGGCTTTCTTTTACGTTTTTAAATTTGTATCGAGCGAAAGAATGTTTTGAGACCACCCAGGGCATTGTACATCCAGCAGTTCGTTTGCACAGAAAAGCTTCGTCAACATCATCGTGAATGAAAAGGTATGAATCCGGTCCAGATGTCATTGCTAGGGAACACCTGATTATAATCACGGACGGCTGTATGAAATCAAGTTGGTTTCTATGATATTATTTCATTTGAAGAATGATGGTTATTTTGGATTTTGTTGATAGGTACTTTCGTAACTTGAACTAACGCTATGCTTCATGAAAAAAAAGATGAATAATTGAATTATTGAATCCCACGCATTTTTATGAAACTGTAATTTCCGGGTCGGCTCCAGTACTCGATTTAGGCCTTTCCTTTGCGGAAGGGTGGGGGGGGGGGGGGAAACGGTTTTTGACCAAGTCTACAGTTAAACAATAAACCATTGTGTAATAATTTGCAGCGTTTTTTGATTGGCTGAGTAGGTGTAGCTACCTCATCAAACTTGTGCACTCCTGGTTTGGGCGGAGTAATAAGAGTGGACCAAATTTTCTTGAGAAAAAACCGTAAGAAATGCGGTTAAACGACGATTGTATCCTGTTAAGTAGGTATTTATTAGCCTATTTTCTAATAGCTATATTTAGTTATTATCCTAACTGTAATCTTGAAAGCTGATTACCTACTTGACTATTTTTTAGAATTTTGTTACACAGAGAATTTTGTACATGACATACGTTTATAACATGCATTACATTTCACAAAGTTTGAAACATGCAGGTATGTTATGGTGAGAGATACAGATTGGGTGAGTTCTGGAAATTTTTTTCAGTGCATTTGCAATATACCTAGTTTCCTGTTACCCTTCGGGTTGGACTAGGGAAGTAGAGATTCAACTGGAAACGTTCAAGAGAGTTAGTACCTATTTTTTCTGGAAAAGGAGGGGGTTTCGAAACTCTTGTTAGGCGTATAGCAATTTCTGTGTAGTACCAGATTTGAGAGGGTTTTGTTTAGACTTCCGGGGGTAGGTACCTACCACCGTGAACCTTGTCCTCCCAGTAAAACCGTTCATTTAGGTTTGGTGTTTTGGTGAATATTTCCAGATCTGTTGGTTTGATAAAGGCGTTGAGTAGGTGTTTTTCAAACTCCAAATTTCCTTCAATTTCATCCAAAGCAAAACAAGGTACGACAATGCGTTGAGATCAATGAGAGGGAATTTTACGTACCTACCTGCTCGACTCGTATGCAGTCCACAAGATTCAACACAGGGGCATCGGAACAGCTGACACCGGTGATTTATGTTCCGCGTCATAAATAAGCAGAGCGCAAATTCCGTATTCCGATCATCGTCTGCTTCCCGGAGTATGACGTATTGTTATTTTTCGGCCGAATAACAATGTACAGTTTCGGCCTTCCCGGTTTTAGCGTGAAGATGATAACTATACTGTTGACCTCTATAGTGGGTTATTTTCCTATAGCATACGAATTTTCTGGGTCAACATCGCATATTGCCAAAAATGAAGACAGAAAATTATTTTAATGTGCAGATAAAATAGTTGTGACAAAATACTGTGAGTATGAGTACGTAGGATTATGACTTATATTACTTTAAGTATCTAAATGAAATTGGGTTTCGTTTTATCGTATTTTTATTTTGTAAAGTATCTTTGGTATCCACGTATTTAGTTCAGTCAAACTCAGACTTCCGTGATTCACACGGGCATGTGGCCTGGAGTAGGGTAATTCCTAAGTTTATTTTTTAAATATCTATTGTAATATCTAATATTTCTGGAAATAAACAAATTCATCATCAGCGATTCGTATCGCTATGCTTCGTTTTGAGTTAAATTCTCTATTTATGGGGGAATAAGGGCATATACCAGAAATAGTCAATGGAGCATGGGTGTGGTGATACCATAATCTATTTAGGTCTTACATGTTACAGCTTACCCCTTAGTAGAATGGTGCCTACATACCTACCAATTGGAACATGAACATTATTGGGTTTTCATTGATTGGTTATAAATTGAATCGAAAGATTACTGAATTATAGCATTACAGCTAACCTCACTATATACAACGTGACGGCAACAATAATGTAATACCTTCATTTATCTATCCAGAAAACGTAAACAAGCCTTGAGTTTGACGCGTGAGACTAACAACTACATTATTGTACAATGGAAGTGGCCTCCGAAATTATCGTCTGCTGGGTGGAGTAGAGAAAATGCATGTATGGAAAAGGAAAAAAAAACAGTTATGCAGGTTATGAGTCTCTAATAGTTGCAAGTTGTATGTTCCTCTTCAACCTAATCAAGTTACACTCGAGGTCTTAAACATCGTCAGCATACTCAATGAGACGGTCTGATCTCATGC
This sequence comes from Leptopterna dolabrata, assembly GCA_954871275.1. NCBI lineage: Eukaryota > Metazoa > Arthropoda > Insecta > Hemiptera > Miridae > Leptopterna > Leptopterna dolabrata. Next base: position 42,255,941 of record OX940981.1, read on the forward strand.
ACCTACTACTTAGTGTGTGACTGTATATTTCAGTGCTGACGAAGTCAAAATTTAACTTCATAATTTCCTAACTCTAAAACTATTTTAGATAGAAATTATATTATCTCTATAATTATTTGAGTGTTAAAAATGAATTTCTGGGAATAACTACCAGGACTAGGGTCATTTCAATGGTAACCTTAAATGAGCAATTTCTTGGGTTGTGAATTCTTCTTCTTTTTGGCCAAATTCTGTTCAGTTGTGGAAATTAACACTTATTGACGACATATTAATGTTTATGTCGAAACGTCTAGGCAGAAAACGAGTGTGAAATTTGAATTTCTGAGTTCCCTCTAGAAAAGATGTATCAGGTAAATTGCCGAGTAGTTCAACCCAAATCCCGCTTAGAGTGCTAGTGCATAACTTTGAACGATGTACAGAACCGCAATAGATGGATGGATGGGACCTCAAATTTATAAATGAATTTAAAAAAACAGATGTCCTCAAAATCAAACCAACACAAAAGACCTGATACGTCATTCTTTGCTGCATTTTTATTCTTAATTACCGGTATTTAAAAAATAACGTTTATTTTATAAAGCGGGCTTCAAACTACTACTTTTCCAGTGGTTCCGAATATTTATTTAAAATTTTTTTAAAATTGAAGAAAATTCCCCATTTTCAGCTGATCGTTAGCTTGCTCATACCTATTATTGTAACTATCAATTGAATGTTGGATCTTCACCTACGTACGTAGGTACTTAGGTGAAAAAGAATCGATTCAACCCTGGAGGTTTATACCATTCTCATGAAACAACACAGTTTGGTCATAACGAGGTCATGATGTACGCTACGAGGGACAACAGCCTATGTACAATAAAAGGCTTTTTCATTTCATTTCTTAACAGAAAAGTCTGTGAGTGTAACACTTGGTGTGAATGAATAAATATTATTTACTGACCTGTTATTCGTATCGCGGTCTAAGCATCGCGGTAGGTTACAGTATGCGCATATACTATAAGTAATTTTTCGGCAATTTCGAAGAAAAACCAGCCGTTTCAAATCAGTGGACCAAAATTTGTTGGTCAAAACCAAAGATATGCATGTGGTATGGTTTTAGATTTTGGAATCGGTTCAAATGAACCATCTGAGATTTTACTGATGCAATTTCGATAACATTTGCAGGGGTAGAACAGATCTTATCTGTATCAACTGCGACCAGCAGAGACGTAAAAAAATTGACAAAATATGTTTGATTTGACAGGAAATTTTTGTGTATTGTACTGGTAGTGCGCTTTTCATGATGATGACATTCTTGATAGAAAAGTCTGTTGGTATGGGGAGGGTTTATCACAGCAATAGCAGGTACATTCGGTTTATACACCCTCAACATACATTTATTTAGGTACTTATTCGAGAATACCTAGTTAAAGTCAAGTAAGTAAGTATAGGTATGTACTCGTATCTACAGAAAGACTCGGATGTGACGCCCACTGAAATATTCTTGAACTTGAACTTTCTCGAGATTTCCAAGACAGATGGTAACCTAAACACGCCACCGCGAATACTGTCAGAGTCTTTCCTTTCTTCCTCTTCCATTACGTTTGAAAAAGTGATCAACCATACCTAGTGAATATTTAATTTGAACTGTTGCAGAAGTGAGTTTTTACTTGTCAGTAATAATAATGGTACCTTGTATAATTAATTCACACAGAAGTTACCCAGACTGTGAAATGAGTTAGGTAGGTACTGAAGGAACTGGATAAAAGATAAGAAGTATTGGAAACCAATGAGTAGGTACCTAAAAGGATTTCATATGCCGTGTCAAGGGGCTGAAAACTAGTGGACAGGCAGGTACTTATCGTATCATACAAAACTCGGTATTAAGTATGGGGCGAATGGGTGCCCAAATTTCCAGTTTCTCCATAGTCCTAGCGAAACAAAAATGGGAGAATGTGCAGTAACTTCAATAGCAAGCGTAATAATTGAAACTAACAATTCGAATACAAATAACGTTGAATCCGTAGTCGTATTTGGTGAATTAAAATTTGACTTGTTAATAATGACGTTTGTAGACTAACAATCAATATTAAAGCTTAAATCATGGTCCAAATGATGGTCCAAATTGAAGAGCTATTGAAGTTGTGATAATGTTCTACAAATCTATTTTATTTTATTTTATATTCTACATATTATTATTCTACTTGTTCTAGGATGGGCAATCTCTTCATTTCTTATTTTTGCACCTAAAATTCCAACATACCTACCTCAAAGCAATCTGCTGAGTCTGAGGTTTCAATTAGCTAGATACCTGAAAAGTTGTATGCATTACTGAAAAAAAATCTAATGTTATTAAATAAATGCTCATTAGAATGCTAGATCCCCCCCCCCCCCCCCCCCAACCAGTTGTTCAACATAACAATCCAAATTATCACTGGTAATCTGCAAGCATTCATTAGTTAAAATAGAGTTGTTTTTAGAAGTTGAGGTTACGATACTTTTAAGAATTCTTATTAAATTGAAGGAAATTACAGAAGTAATACAGATGTTGTTTCAGGGATTCAGGTACCTCTCCTCCTTTGTGCCCATAGATGAAGGCACAGCTTCATCAATCAGATCCAGGCTTAAGCGGAAAAAATCTCCATTAAACTACCTCGCGTATCTGGTAGCACAGGCATATACAAGTAAGTGTTGATGATGCTAGAACCTGATTAAATAGGGTTTAACACGTCTCATACACGTTAACACAATGTCTCATTGGATACTATTCCAATGAGTGGAGAAGGAAACATACTCATTGACATATTTCACAGGTATTGTGATGGAGGTAAGGATGAAACCTTCATCACAGAGACTCCAGGAAAGCCGCGTGGTATTTGAGATTCAGGGACCCCTCAGCAGACAGACGCAGTGCCATCTGAAGCTTCTCTTATCGAGAGGTATGATAGGATACCCCCAACCAGATGTCTCCAGGGAAAAGCACCGAACAACTATCTCGTGAATCTGAGGAAATCACCATAAAACAACCTTGACGGATGTTCAAAGGTAGTTTGTACGTAGGATTTGACTGGTATGACCTCAGCAACATTAAGGACCGAAATCTATGGTCCATCTGAGGCTTCAGTGAACTGTGCGCCATAAATGGAATAAGACACGTTGTAATTAAAATGTTGACTATATATAATTCTATTATTCAAAAAACTACAGGATAAAAATAGAATAGTCTATTTCCACGTAAACTAACAAACTGTAGACCGGTTTCGCCTGTTAAACCATCATCAGTACACAGTAGATTCTATTGTGTACTGATGATGGTTTAACAGCCGAAACCGGTCTACAGTTTGTTAGTTTACGTGGAAATAGACTATTCTATTTTTATCCTGTAGTTTTTGCTATGAATTTCCACTACTCCGCCGCAAGTGATCTAAGTTATATTCTATTATTCAACTAAGATTTACACGTTGGCTGGTAATCTGGGTTCTGTGGAATCCAAGCCTCAATTTTCAACATGCTGCTTCCCAAGACTGTATGACCGGTGGCTCAAGGAAAAAAAAACGCGGCAAAGTCCTTGTCACATGGTTTATCATTCTATTGGAGTTCTAGAGATTTTTGTTGGCTGTTAAATTTATTGTTTCTTTCATGTGGAATGGTTGAAATAGCTATTTATGATGATTTCCACCAATTTTGGCCCCCAAAACATGAAATAGGTACGCTTTTTTTCCAGATCATCTTTGATCATTGGTAGTGCCATTTAATGGTCTTGATTCACATGTTTACACATTTTCTAATGTTATTATACACATTGATGGTGATTTCAGACAGTTTTCCAGGTTTTTGACTCATAAAAAAACCATTTTGGGAGCTGAACCTTTGGTAAAACCTCAATTTCCGCGTCTTTGGTCAAAATCGACTTCATATTCGGTCTTCTCGTCCCCAAAAACATGGAAAAAGATATCTCAGAAGCTCATGTTACCAACATGTTGCTAAAACGCAAAAAGTACCTATTTTTACACACATGTTCACTCATAACACCCCTGGGTATATTCCGATCGGGCTGAAAAGTTTCGGGACACAACTAGGGACCAAATGGAGCATGTGTGCGAAAGAACGACTTTTTTAGACCGAAAATGAAGCCGGTACACGTGATACGACGTGCGGCGTACTGTTATAAAAATTGTTTGCTGAGCGAATACACAGGTGTATTATTCACAGAATAATAAACCAAAACGCCAAAAACTACCTCGCGTATTTGATAAAAGTTTCAAAAATAACCTCTAGTGGATCTGAAAAACTTAAATCGAGCTTCGGAGGTTTATTGCTCGAACTGGAGTAGGCAGTGTTAGACAGGCGACAACCATTAAGGACCTAAACCTATGCCCATTGGGAGTAAGTTGGTCACCGCAGCAATATTGAGACTGTGGTAAGAAGGAAAACTATGCACACACAATACACAACCCACAATGACAGATATGCACAACACAATGCACAATGACGGATTTCTGGCAAACATACCTTGCATGTGGAGTTCATGGTGACTGGAACCATCCACGAGCGAGCTTGATTTTGTAATTTTTTTTTAAATTTCAAAATACAAAGACATTGTCGAACAACCGGGATCTTGAAGACTTATTTGAGCGAAGAGGACCTGTGAACTCACCGCGCGTGGCGACTCCCGAGATGGCTAGGGCTGATGTAATGAGTTACTAATGAGTCATCACAAAACGGACCTTTTTACGACCATCCGCTGTTCAAGGGGGGGCCCTACATCGGTCGAACAAAGATGCCAATCTATTAAATCGCAATAATTGTTTCATGATAGACAATAGTTTCGAAGCAGAGTTGTTGTTGGGCATTGTCCCTAAAGGCGGAGCAGAGTGGGAGGCAAGCCGGGCCGCCGATATATAGCTCTCCTCGGAAGGAAGAAGCGCGCATTCTACTTCAGGCAAGGCGACAGCATGTATTCTCAGGTGAGTCGCGTTTATATTCCCGAAGTTCAGGAGTTTCAATATTTGGTGTTGTTTACGGTGCGTTTACGGGGAGTTTTCACTGAGGGCGATTTACTTTTACTGGCAACGAGGGATTTTTCCTCGGGTGGCTTATCGGATCTGTGTCATCGTGGGATGGGCGAGGTGGCGGTCACTCCTTTCCTTCTGAGGGCCTAACGGGTGTTCCAGTTGGGTCTTCGAAGTCCAGAGGCGGTTTCGCGCTTTTAGGAGTCGACTTAGACAACCGTACGAACCTCGTATCATCACCAAGCGATTGACAGGACAAGTGATTCACAGGAAAAGTGATTTCTGAAGGGCTTCCACGCCGAAGTCATCAAGACTTGGTACATACTTACGTACAGCACGTTTACCTAACACACTAATTCTTACTGTTCCATCAAAACTAACTCATTTGATAAAATCTATTCTCAAAACAACCAATCAAACCCCTACAACAAATTTAGAGCTTTATTCCAGTAGGTGTATTCCTGCTACCTATGGTAGGAAAATAACAGGAATTGCTCCAACTAGGTACCCAAGTTATTTGAAGCAATTCCACTTAAATTTTCCTTTTATACTCCATAATTATTGATCTTAATAATCGAAGATTCCGTTTATACAATACCCAAAAACAACATCCAAAAATTATCCAAATTGTGACTTTTAAAATGTCGGTATGAGTTCGAAAACCAGAGTACAGTAGCTGCCACTGTTATCAAAATGAAAATTATTCAAGTTAATTCCTCTCAAGTTTTAGGGAGAGCATCGGAATTCAAATCGGTTATTATACGTAAATAGATACAGGTAATAAGTACCAAGACTGTGATTCTGTAATTTTTGTGGATTTTGGTTTTTTGGATTAAACTTGGGACATCAAATTCAGTGGTAAAGATAAAATTGGTAGGAGTAGGTTTCTGTATTTCATGTAACAAACAGGGAACTTTTACTGATGAGAATGTTGATACACAGGCACTGCGAACGGGAATCATCAATCGAGAACATGATAGAGGGATAGGGACCTACCTACAAGAAATGATAATAATTATGTGTAGATATTACGAATTTATTATGTATAGTTATTGTCTCATTCCAGTATGCTGAAGTTGTAATTTTGAGATTCATCTTACGGAACTTCAATTTTCATAAAATAATGGACAAACATAACTCGCGTATGTTGTATGTGTCTGATATAGTTCTTCTCCACAAGTAGTTGTTTCACATATCACTATTTCATTGACCTAGTGCATTTTTCGGAGTACATACCCCCCCGCATTATAATTGTACCTTGTCATAAACTACTTACAAAAATCTAAAAGTTCTACCTTGAAATCAAAATTGATCACATATTACACTGCAGCCTATGAATATTGAGCCCATTATTGGTCCCCTTGGCAAAACTAGTATTTCCTACTTACCGCAATAATTATTAGGTATAACGAATTCGAAATTCGGGGTTTAGAAATAGCGAACGCTATAATTGAGGAGTACCTACTTTTCTGTTTGATTTTCATATTATTTGTCCTGATTTTTACGCGCCACTCGCAAAAAAATGATTATTTCACATTAATTTGTTCATTTTTCACACACATTCGTTCATTTTTCAAAAATTTCTTTCGACAATTTGGCGTACTGGTGTTCAAAAATGAACTGCCATGAACCGTTCAGGGTCTGGAGCTTTTAAATATCAAACTGGTGTCGACCTACCTACAGGTGTCTAGTACAAACTGTTGAACATGACAATGACACGGCTACTGCGTCCACCTGTCGTCTGACTGAGGCTCTCCTTATCCAATACCAATCAACGCTGAGGTTTGTTTTCGGAAGAGTCGCCCGACTTTTGAAAGTGTATTCAGGTTGAACGCCCTCGCGGCCTGTTAAAGATTTCACGGTCCTGACCTTGGTTGTTCTGAGCTGCGTTCGAGGGTGAGTCTCGGAGAAATGACCATCCCCTTTGCCTTCATTGGAATTCCGCGTTCGCCTCGCTCGCAGCTTCTAATGCGTGGTCCACCCCAGTTAACTATCTTGAAAACAATTTGGGACCTACCCTACCCCACATGTTCCTTGTTGCTGCTGTCAACATTAGTTAAGCCGTGTAGCATCTTTCTATTTAATTTCTTCTTTCAAAGAATTACAATATTGCCTACATAATCACAAATACATGTAGCTATAATCACTCAACTAAACTAAAAGCATATTGAAAATTAATTCTCCTTGTTGGCTCCAGTCAGAGTTGGATAATGAGTGTAATGATACACGTAAATGGGCTATGCTCCTGTATTTATTTTTTAATTTTCATTATTATTATTATTATTATTATTACTATTTTTAAATGGAAGCAGGTTCCATTCTAAGAATTTAGAGACCAACCGCACTCTCCTACGATGAACAGTTATTTTTCTACGATTTTTCAAAGCTTCCAACACTTCCTACGTCACAGCAGGCCCAGGCGAGAGGAGTACAATGACGGAGGAAGAGCAGGAATCTTTAAAAAAATCATATAAAAAGAACTATTCGTCGAAGGTGAGTGCGGTTGGTCTCAAAAATTTTAGAATGGTACCTACTTTCATTTAAACATAATACAAACCGCTTTTGTCACCCATGCGCACTGACCCCATTTTGCTGAACGGCCTACAACTTGTTATGTTCTTACATTGCTATCTTCATTCTAGTTGTTTACCTGCTTTTCTCATTTTTTTTACATCGTTTGACTAATTTCTTTTGATTTTGTTCAGATAGTTTAAAAAAATAAATTTTGTTCTTATTTTAAACAGATTAAATGTAGGTACTAATGTAGAAGACATTTTTGAGCAGCGGTGATCTTTGGAATTTCCGTGAAACTTCTGGGCGAAACGAGTCCTATGCTGCTCTATGCACTCCTGCTGCACAGCTCGCCGACCTTTAGTAGCTTCATTTAAAAATAGAAGAGCCGTATGGTCCCTGTAGTTTGCCTTAGCTTTCGATCGAATGAAAAATTTTTGAATTATTTCAACTTTTTCCAGTGCGGTTTATTAATTATTACCCACTAGGTACACTAAACTGGCAGTCCATACAACATGAAAACTAATCATTAGTTGAGATGGAATAATTCTTTTCAGTACCTATTAAGAAAATATAAATATGTAAATTTTTTAAATTTTTCATTCAACGAACTTATCTGATTTTCCCACTTAAATGGATCGGTATATTGAGAAAAATAACTGTATTCGAGCCCAAGACCAACAGAATAGGTGTCGCGCACCGTTCTAATCAGCCATCATGGTTGATGACGTTGTTCGTGACCAGTCGGACGTCAGGAGGTAGTAGAGAATTTTGGCTATGACAGCATGACAATTAGGTATGGAAATCCAGCGAATGAATGGGTACAAATGAGGAGGCTTTTATTCAGTTTATTTTTCAGTGAGGTATCAGGTGTATGGCAAGCACAAGGAATCACGTCTTGATCATGCATCAGTGGGAAACATCGTTTAACGTACTGTATCATTTAGGATCATTACAAACTGGCTGCGTGAGCTGGCGAGGAACAGGTTGATTTGCATTGTTCTAGGGAAGGGGTATAATGAATAAGCACCCCCAAATCCCCCAGGTTAGAGATAATGTGAAGGCACTAATACGAGGGGCAGAAAAAACCGGGGAGGCCTTAGCGACCTAAACACTAAATTTATATTTAGAATTTTATTTATTTTCAAAACTTTATACCTAGGTACTTTTGAATGGCGGAGATAACTAGACTTTTCTTGCCATTAAAATAATACGAAGCCATTAATGTGTCCGGTTTGACAATAGTTATAAACTCCCATAATATTGTTATTTTTAATAGGAAGTTTGGTGGAGGAATCTCGGTATTGCACAATACCTAGCTCATCACATGAGACGTTAAATGTAGGGTTTTTGGGCTTGAAATTTTTCGAAAGACAATCGAACTAACAGCCTGGCAGATTTCTTAGATGTAACGTAGGTAATAATTGGTAAATAAGGTCGTAGAGTTCAAAAGTGAAACTCCTTGTTTCGTGCAGCACTCTCTTCGAGCAGCTGCTACCAAGTTTGAAGTCTCTAGTAGTCTGTTAGGATGTTGAATACAGGTTCTAAATGATACCCCTATTGATGAACCAGCCTTTTAGAAAGTGTCAGTTTTTAGTTAACGATTTCTCCTATGGTTATCTTAGTGGTGCCTTGAACATCAAATTCTGCATTATTGCCTGGTAAATCTAAGTTATGACGGTCTACTACAACACATAAATACAGATCTACTAAAAAACAGGTGATGGTTTATCAAGCAAAGCGCTCCACAATTTTCATTTACATCCTATCAGGTGTCCCACTTTTGGAACCACGAAACTTCAGGGATCGATTTTACAACTAATTTGCAACAAAAATTGCCTCGTCGAAAATTTTTGAAAAACTTCATTTTCGAGTTATTTTGATTTTAAGATTTTTTCTATGTTCTCGACCTTCTATCACAAAAATGGCCTTAACACCCTTAATTAACAGTGCAAAATTGAAATTGACAATGCCATTGGAAAGAGCGTTAAATATCCTATCGCCATGACGCAAATAAATGTTTTTACACCGAATTCAGTGGGTGAAAAATTGTGCTGAAATGTAAACTTTCTCAAACTTGCGAAATCTTTGTTTTTTCAAATGCCTCTACGACTCATAAATCGCAGGTTCTAACCAAACGCGTTGCAGTCAAAACTTTTTAAGAATCCCAGCTTTCCAACGGTATTGTCGTTTTCAATTTTACTGTAGTAATTGCGGGAGAAAATGATGTTTGAATTTTTAAAAAAGTCGATTTTTAAGGAAATCGAGTGTTATACTACACTCGACATGACCATAACTTGAGAAGTTGGGTGACTTATACGTAATTTTACATGCTGAATCGAATGGTGATACTCCCGAGTCATTTCGACTGATGAAAGTTGATTTTTCGATCTACTGAACCTATTTTCTTACAACATTTTTTCTTCGTATATGTACCTACATTCCTACATACATATTCCTGGATCGACCTCGATGAATTAGCGAGTGCATTTGAAGAAGACCTAATGTTTATGTTCCCTCTGGTGTACTCTGAACTTCTTCTACACATAGTATGTCAAACTCCATCCATCTGATATTTAATTCGATTCCCGTATCCAAGTTGGCTGACGCAGGCCTGCTATTATTCATAACATTTCCAAATTCAGACGCTAATTCATCGAGGTCGATCGGGGAGTAGGTGTATGCAGTACCTATGTACGAGAAAATATTTATGTGGCAAGACAATAGGTTCAGTAGACCGAAACATCAACTTTGCATCGGTCGAAATGACTCGGGAGTATCACCATTTGATTCAGCATGTAAAATTACGTATAAGACGATACCCAACTTCTCAAGTCATGGTCATGTCGAGTGAAGTCGTATTTAACACGCTGTAACACCAGATTTCCTTGAAAAATCAACTTTTTTTGGCTTCAAACATCATTTTATCCAGTATCGACTCATGACTCCAAAATGACCATACCGTTGTAAAGCTGAGATTCTGAGGAAGTTTTTACTGCACCGCGTTTGGTTAGATACTGCTAATTTTGAGTCGTAGAGCCATTTGTTAAAAACAAAGATTTCGCAAACTTGAGAAAATTTACTTTTCAGCTCAACTTTCCACCCATTGAATTCGGTGTTAAAAAATGTATGTTGCATCAGGGATACCTATAGTAAATTTAACGCTCTTTCCAACGTTATTATCAATTTTAATTTTCTACTGTTTATTATGGGTGTTATAACTATTTTTGTGATAGAAGGTTGAGAACACGAAAAAAATCTTAAAATCAAAATAACTCGAAAACCTAGCGTTTTTCGAAAATTTTCTACGAGGCACTTCGTTTTGCAAATTAGTTGTAAAATCGATCCCTGACGTTTTGTGGTTCTGAAAGTGGGATACCCTGTGTAGTGTTTTTAGCACACGAGTTAATGAAAAGTATTTCGTTGCAAATCCATTTCAGAACATTATGGAATCCAACCCTAGATTCCAGCTATGGAATATTGTATCATTGCAGACGATATATGACAGGCTGAGATATAAAAAAAGTTCAAATTCCGCGAAAATGTAATTACAAACGAAATGACGGATTCGAAGTAAGTCAATTAGAAATTTTACTATGCGGAAGTCGCTGAAAAATCATTAATAATGCCTGTAGACTATAAAAAGCGTTTCAAATGAACCATGATTGGTAAAGGATGGTGACTAGAGAATAATATTGACTATGTTTTGCCTCAAATATTACGATTTAAAAAATATTAAATATATGTACCAATATTTTCTCAAAAATTGAGTTTTTCAAATTCAAAAATATTTTTGCTGCTCAAAAATGAATTAAATGCAGCAAAAGTACTAAAAGTATCGAAAGGGAATTTGACTCAATAGAAAGATAAATAGCAAAAACGTGTAGGGGGCTCTAGTGTTCAAATGTGTGGGAAAGAACACGGAAAATATTCGATCGGTAGTTTAAATTTGCCTTGAGCTTTTTTGCTCTCCATGTTCCTCTACCCTCTGTTTGGCTGTGAATATTACTATAACTCAATCAAGATTGCTTGAAAATCGCTGTAATATTATGCTGAATTCTGGCTGGTGGAAGATGTCTGAAATCAAACTACTTGTAGGGTTTTACGACGTAATCTCAATATTTACAATCACGATATAATATTTCAGATAGGTACTCGTATAAATAAATAGATATGTTCAATATTTTTGAGCAACAGCCGACATTGACCATGAAACCCCCCCCCCCCCAAAACAAGTCCCATGTCAAGTTATCCCTGAATCCCAATAATTCCCAAAATTATTCCTGCAATTTACTCTGAACTGACGGATTCTTCTCATGAGAGAATCCAATTTAATAAATGACAAAAAAAGGAGGGTTATGATTGGATGTTGTCCTCCGTCCTCGCAGATAGCTCTATTTTGGTTGCTTTTGGTAGTTCAGTGGTAAAACTAAAAATCGGCTGAGACAGGCCTTGGGATGAGTGCCAAGCCCCGTTCGTGATCCCTAGGAGGGCCCCTGATAACTGTCAATAGAGCACTCGGCTACCAGTATTACTTTTTTTGTGTGTCTGCAAACGAGTAGGGAGGTAAAAATTCCCCATCAGGAGGCTGCCCAGGCGCCTTGGAGCTGGGTGTGTCCGGGAGAGTGGGACATCTTTTTATCCCTTTTTTGAAAGATTTTGTTTAATCACTGAAAACGTTTTAAAAATTAAAAGAGGCGAGGCGCCAAGGCGTCCCCGCCGTACAGCTGTGGCGTGCTTTGGACGTAAATTAGATCATTATCTCCTCAAAAATATAACAAAACCAAGGACGAAGTGGCTCCGATGATTCAAATAATTAGAGGTTGGATCGCATAATTTATTGCGTCAATTTGTAGATGTAAAAATTTATGATTTCTAGATTGAAACATAACAAATCCCTCTAAAGCTTCCTTATCAATTTGAAGTTCAAGCACGCGATTCAAGTTCCTCTCATAATGAAGTAGGCACCTATAATTAGGCGGCAACCTGACTTTCTGAACATAATTAACAATGTCATTGGTGGTAACAACCAGACCGAAGTAACATGTTTATAATCCGATACCTTCTAGTTGTACCTTTGAAATTTCAAAAGGTAGGTCTAGTTATACTGGCTTGATATGGGACAATGTAGGCACACTGACTCAGAAGTTGTTTGCTTTACCAATATTTCCGGAACTAATCGAATATTTTGTGCTGCTCTGTACAACTCTTGAAGTCATCCAACAATTCACAACGATGTGCAAAGAATTAAGAAACTGTTGTGTACTTATCGGTCGAAGAAGTTCAATTCGAAGCTGTTATAACCATGAAAGGGCTAGTAACTCGGATAATGGGAAGATATCAAAGAAGCAGTAATTTGAACGCATGGGATCCCTTGAAATCTCGTACGCATCTACTTCGTGGGAATGTAGGTGGCAACTCTCTATGCATCACCCGAATACCGATTTATGTTACTCCTGCTGCGGATATTTACAATATCATATATATATATATAGGTACTTATGTAACTCCTTAAATATAACCAAATATTTATTATTATTATTATTACTGTCCGAGCCACCACTATAATGCATTATCTTTCACTACTGGCAGGTAGCAGTTTTATTGGGGCTTGTCTGCACGTCGCTGGCCTTCCCCAGGACGTACCAGGAACAGAGGCAGATCTACTACCAGCAGCCTCTGCAAGTACCTTACGGCGCCTACCAGCTCCCTCAGCAGCAGCAGCAACCCATCTACCAAGTGCCCGCGTCAACGTCGTACCTCCCGTAAGCTATAACATGGCGTTACACCTTACTTAGTGCTAACGGATGAGAGTTCATTGCTAAATTTAATCAAGCACAGCTGTATGGATGGCGCGTGGAGTTGATGTAGGCTGAGGCTGAATACCATTTAGTTCTTGACTTATATTTATAACTTCGAAGGCTTAGCTTTAGTTTTGTATTAGCGATTTCTGCAAAAGGCAACGCGAGGGCAAATCATGGGCAAATCATATAGGTATATTCTGTAGCTAACGTAAATTCTTGCTGCTGCCTTCAGAGAATACAGTATTCAATGATAAGAGTAGGAACATAATTATAAGACTACATCGTAATTAAATTCAATTATTATGTACCTACAGTTCACATTTTCAAGAGGATTTTCCTGTCAATACGAATATATCACTCTTAGTCACTTGAATAGTAGGCTAAATAGTAGTAGTAGTAGTAGTAGTAGTAGTAGTAGTAGTAGTAGTAGTAGTAGTAGTAGTAGTAGGTTAAATCGTCCCTCTTGCGTAACTCGCAGATATAAAAATGAAAGCAGGTATAAGCCAAAGAAGATTACTGGGAAATGAAGAAGCTTCTGGATATTTTCATGATGATAAGCTTCTGTAGAATAAATTAATGTGTTCCGCGCTTCAAGGCAGCATAATAAAGATAATGGCATCTCATGACATCTCATGCTATTTTGAACTGGCGATTGACACTCATATTTCACAACAATCATACCTATCAGTTTCCTTTCGCGCCTTGATTTCCGAAAATTCGTAAGTAATGAAAAACGCGTGTTCCAAAATCCGGTTTTCTAAGCTCGGTGAGTTGCAAGGCATAAGTATTTGTCTGGACCAAGAAGGTCAAATTACTGGATCCAGATGCATATCATGGAGAGTCGCTGATTTGCCAGCAGTAATTTCATTAGTTATCAGGTTCATACGCGAAGAAGCCACTGGGAATAACTCGTATTGGACGTAGAAGCTCACCACTTATGACTTGACCCGCCAGCTCTTTGGCGTTTATCTTCTGCCATCACGGCCAAACGACTGAACCGATTTTGGGACACCGAGTACTTTGCCAGACTCAGAAGACTAGGAACTATTAGCTGAAGAGCAGGCGTTGGTAGTTCACCATGTTTTTTTCATTATAACCCGTTCCGTTTCGAACTGAAGCCATAAATTCACCTATATCGTTGCGATCCCGGCTCTCCTTGTGTGACGCGCTATAATTTCCCTCAATCAAAACACGAACCCAAATAGTCTCAACGGTATAATCACACCTGCTCGGCCATCGACCTCCAGGACCTACTTGTCTTTCCGGTTTACCAAGGCCGGCGCCGTGCAATAAAGATGAGACAAGAAGCGAAATCACAAGCACTTACACAACAAAATCAGTTTAAATGTGCGAAGCAATATGATGAAGATGTTTTGGTTGACGATGCTGATTTATTTAATGTTTCAATATTGTAATGTGTTGACTAACAATCCGTTTCCCACCAATTACCAAGGAGGTTCGAGAGAATCATTGGCTTAGCAATTCGAGCTGTTATAGAGGGGTTGTTAGCCTCTGCATCAGAAATTGGGCAATGAATAATAACCAAGGCGTGGCTTACGGAAACCTCAAGTTATGGAGCGTCTCGGCTCCTTGGGTCGCTGCAGAGAGCGCGTGGCCTCAGATGTCCCCGAGGAGGTGTCAATGTCAAGATGGGGGCAGAGACCTCAGCCCACATATCCATTGCATTTACATGTTTTCGGAGGGATATTATTAGATATTATAAAATAGAATGACAGTATCAGTTTTTATCTTGAATCGGAGGTATAATGCAGGTGGGAGGGAACTATCAATCATCCTCAGCCTTGCTCTACCAGTGAATGAACTTCTTTCGCACTTGAGATGGAGCCGTAAACATACAAAAGTATGACAAAGTCACCGTAAGTGATGAACAATGTTTAAACACTTTCGTCAGAATGTTGGTAATGGCAATCAAATTGTAGTTTTTGGGGATCAAAAATCGATAAAAACTGTTAAACTTGGCAAAAGTTGATTCTAATTCACCAGAAGTTAGATCGGTGAGTCTGTCTGAAAAGCACTAGGTATGTCAATAAACATTTAAATTAATATTTTTCACGATAGGAGGGTTTTTTTTGAGATGTTGCCGAGTAAAAAATCGCTAAAAGACTGTAAATTTTTATAAATTCACCGGGAAGTGTTGTAAAATGGTGGCTGTAGACAAAAAACTATTGTTTCACTTTCGCCAAAACAATCGCTTATACCTACTTACTAAAAATTGCTACACATCCCAACAATCTGCTTTCAAGTCACTAAAAATTTTATAGGATGAAACTTCGAATATTCGCTCAAATCGTCATGCTGCATGACTAGAACGTTTCTTGTTTGTTCTTGAATGGGTATGAACCATTCAGAGACAAGTAAATATGACGAAAAATTCCATTGTACGCATGGTACACAGGTACACAGGTTCATTCTGGGCGCGATAAGAGACATAGTTGAAATTACTTGAAATGAACTCATTTAAATCTTGTACGAGTTATTTCTATCTTCGAATCCACCCAGTAGAATTTCTTGTTACGAATCTTTAAAATGAATTAAGCTATCCCCACCTGATGATTCTTGGAGGAAGTGTCACAGTGAAAATTCGTTGATCGAAATTCCCAGTTCTACGAATATTTAAATTCAGGTCCCATTCTACTAAACTGTAAATTTACGGAGGAGAGTAGGTTTCTTGATATAAATACTCAGCTGAGAGATCATGAAATACGTGTTTCTTCGAAAATTTACTCATATTTTGGAACTTGTAAGGTTGGTACTAAAATTCTATATTTTCTAAATTACACGAAATTCACATGTAAGGTGTTTTACGGTGGGTCCAGTTAGTGCCTGCCTACCTTACTATGCTGATGTCACTGTAGCAAACTAAAATAGTCTTACCAAATTGAACCGTTTTAATTTTAAACTGCTTATTTATTTAGCGAATTTTAAAGAAAATAAACTACTTATTTTTCAAGTAGGTACCTAGGTACCAAAATGCCAACCACCAAAGGCTTGAGTTTCAAGACCATATCTGTGTCACATCTAATTCTCAATATTGATGTTGAGTATCAAGATCTTAGCGGAGCATTGTTAGGTGCTTACTGTTTCCAACAGTCATAATATCTGATTGATTGTGTTTTTGGGAATGTTGAAAGGAACAATGTGCCTGGTCTAAGGTACGGCCAGCAGCAGATCGTCTATGTCGTTCCCGGAGGCGGCCAATTGCTGTTCGAAGAAGGCTCAACCGGAGGACAAGGAAACTCACCCTACCTCGAATCTTTTATGAACTTCCTCAATGGACATTTGCCAAATAGGCCCGCCGCTCCGACTCCTGAAAAGCCTGGTAATACGATTTGGAATTTATTTTTAAAATACCTAATCAAGATGGTTCATAATTTTCTGTACGTACATACGTTGGAGCTCAGGAGTCAGTAGGTATTCAGCATATATGGGACACCCAACAATTAGACGTGCAACGACCAAAATGAGGTGGATGAGAATTATTATTGATTTCCCCATAATCAATTTTATCGAAATCCAACAGTAGGCCGACTCCAGTACAACTTTAAGCGAACTTGCGCGCGATAACGCTAATAGTGTATTTAGCGATTTGAGCTTAGAATAGGTAGGTGAAATAAACTGGAAGACAGGAATTTTTGAGTGGGAAATCCAGAAAACCATCTTTCGAATCATGAAAAATTAATGCAACCAAGCCGAAAAAGTTGTAGGACATTAAATGGTCGTTTTTTTTTTTCAAATATGAATTTACTACTGTAATATTATCTGGTAGTGAAGCGAACACCAGCTGTAGGCAAATTTTGTCTGCACATGCTCAAGTACCTTGGCAAGGTCTGATTGATTATGGTCTGCTAGATCATCACTCTTCAACAGAATATCGGGCTAATTGCTGATTGGTGGATTAGGTATTTGCTATAGAACAAATAATGTTTTTCTTGAAACGTACTGAGCAGTGTGACCACCTGCACTTAGTAGGTGCAATGGGAATTGAGCTGAAGTTCTGACATTTGATTCTTGCTAGCACTGATAATCATTTACTGATCAAACATTACGCCATTGATGGGAATGAAACATTCGATGCGCGAGATTGACATCTTGAATAGGTAGGAACTTGATGTGAAAATTCGGGAGCTACAAATTTTTGAAAATTTCAAATCTTCCCTAGTTTGCAGTCAACCAAGTCATCAGTTGCGAGATAAAATGTCCCCCTTTTTTTCCTTCTCAAAACTATCTCAATGACTTTAACGTTTTAACTTCATTTGAGCATAGAAATTTGTTCCAATAATACTTGACGAACTAAAGTCATTAAACTAACCAAACGTACATATAACCGAAATATTCACAAGAAAGGCCCGTACCTAACGAGAAATGTAACGCGTCATACTTGGCTTGCAGTGAGGATTTACCACCAACTTTTTAAATTTGAAAGTACAGAATTAGATGATTTTAGTAACTATTTTGGGTTTGGCCCAGGCAGTCGCTGTTATTTTACTGAAAATGGGCAAATTTTGTGTTACAAATTCTCCTTTTCTTAGCTAAATTCTGTTCAATAACGGAATTAACATTTATTGTCCACATAGTGAGGTGTTTGCGTCGGGAACTATAGGAAGAAAACGAGTGAGAAATTTAAATTTCTGAGTTCCCCCTAGAAATTACATAGCAGGTAAATCCTGCTTGGAGAGCTAGTGCGTCACTTTAAAACTATGCACAAAACAGCAATGAACGGATGGATGGAATCGAAACTTTATAAATAAATTATAAAAACACGTCCTCAAAATCACACCGAGCGGAGGCTCACAAGGTCACAGCAGACCTCGAAGGTTGCCAGGAAGGTTTGCCGTTTCTAATGCTGGGTTGTTGGCAGCACTGAGAACCTTCGCCTCCGATGCTTTGCTCCGCCTCCTTGGGTCACAACATCCAGTCAGACGTCAATAGACCTCAGTCATTTTTTGCCGCATTTTTACTTTTAATCACCCTCATTTAAAAACGACCGCTTATTTTTGAAAACGGGCTTCAAACTAACATTTTCCCAAGAGTTCTGAATATTTTTTTCCAACAAAAAAATGGCTCGAAAATCCCCCATTCGTCGAGATTTGAAGTTTGAAGACCACTGACTGCCACTGGTTGGATATTCGGCAGCTGATTATTGACCTCACTATGTGGTCAATGAGTGGGTTTCCGTTAGTGAACAGAATTAGGAAGAACAAAACAAAACAAAAATAAAAAAAATGAAAGAATTTGACCAACGAAAATTGCCCATTTGAGGGGTAATCAGCCAGTGTCAAACGCTCGATTCTCCTTATTGCATCTTAAGTTCAAAGCACTCAGCAGGATGGAATACGAAAAAGAAAGGACTATTTTGAATCTGCTATTTAGTTACTAGGTGCGAGATACATTATTTAAATGAGGGTCAGTTAGACGGCACAACCATCAATTACTTCCCAGAAGTTAGATGATGAGTCAGTCACGACTCCTTTTCGAACGGTAATCTTCTTGGGGCAACTCCTCACCCTATTCAACTGTCTTGCTTTTTGGCTAATAACCGTCGTGCGCTCTGTATTTACAATGATTCAACCCTCAACAGGGCAGTTGGCTGGATGCTTTGCACCTGTTATGACAGGGATTACACCTGCTGATTGAATGGCTCCGCTGCAAGTTAGTTAATGCGGATGCTGCGGTATCAGTAATCTTGTGTCGACAGGGTATTGACACCACTTGGGGAGCCATCGTATCGAAGTTCGGGCAAAACCTCATCGTTGAGTTTTTTAATTGATTTGAAAAACGCTCACTTGAGTCCTCGTCCTACGGTTACGTTGAAACATCCATCTACTAGAATTCACATACCTTCCAGAGGTTGTCTCTAAGCGTAGATAACGGGGTGAGCACTTTAAATGTTAGGGCCCGTATCCTATCATGTAAGGAAAGAGGTAACAGCTATATCTTTATGCATTCAAGGTTTGAGGTAACAGCTTACCTATAGCTGTAAAGATATATCATTATGCGTTGAAGGTTGTGACAGATTGTCAGGAGAGTGACGGTGGACTTATCACCGGTTAAGAAGGGATATCGATTAGGCTTCCACCAAACGACCCCATCTCCACCCAAAAAACGACTCGAGAACAGCCGCATCGTCTGACGTATGATGAAACAAATAGGCAGTAGGTACTATTTTAGTTATTTAGGTAAGTACTCATTTTTGGCGTCGACGACACAGAAGGTTTCATTTTGAAAGGGTTTTTCTAAAATGTTGTCTACGCAACTGAAACGTGAGATATTGAAGTTCTGGCTAATATAGAGAGCACCTACTATTTCCTCTAGAAATATCGTATAAAACAGATGAACACACCTGTAACTGTAGGAATGAGCGTTACCCATTTTCTGAAGGATGTAATTTTATTTATTTTTTAATGAAAGTAGATTCTCACCTGGGAATTTTGGTACCAACCGCATTCCCCTACGGTAAGTATCTACCTTTTTATTCTATGATTTTTAGAAGTTAGATGTAACACTAGTGGCGTCACATTTGGACAAGGGGGTTCCGCCCTGGTGGGAGGGTTGCAATGACGTCACTGGTGTAGGCAATTTTGGAAAATCAGAATAAAACCTACTTATTGTAAGAAATTGCGGTTGGTGTCAAAATTCTCAGGATGGAATCTGCTGTCATTAAAATACTACTACTAATAATAATAAACTGAACGCTCATTTAGAGAGGTGGAAGTAAAGTTCATCCTGCAGTTAGGTGGTTATGTAGTTTTAAACGCTCCGCTGTAGCTTACTACAGTATCTAAACTATCGCAGGCGTTGCCGCTTCCTACTACGGTATTTCCACTATCAACTATCTTCTTAAAAATAAAATAAATTGTTCCCCTAATCATCTTGTGCCACATTAATAAATAATAATTTCAGAATGGATAAAGTACTGTCCTTCTATCATGGCTGCTTTATTAAACTCTAGGTTGCGATCTTTTTATCTCACGAATCAGCTACTATTTAAAACTTTTTTCTACCAGTACTTACAAATGACTCAATAAACAACAAAAAGGCTGCTTTAAAACATACTAGATGTTTCTCGGTTCTATCTATCAGTGTATTTATAGTTTTTCATATTAACCTTTTTGAGCTCCAAAGTAAATTATTTAAACTTTCATGATTTTTAGTGATAATACGAGAGATAATACGGTAAGTCTCAATTAGGTTTTCCTTCCGCATGAAATAAATCTAGGAGGTAACTGGTGCCTACTCAGAAAGTAAGGTTTTTGTGTTGAACCTAGTACAGTGCACATTGTGTGTGCCAACATAACTGTCTTGGTCTAACATATCTTTTTGGATTCTGGGCCTTCAAAATATTTTGTATTTCTTCCATTCGTTCTGGGTTTTGTCCAAAATTCAAACTATATTTTCCGAATACCTATCATAAATGTTCACCGCATAAATTCTTTTAGGGCAACTTGAGTGTGCTCGCTTTCATTTTTAGTCTGCCAAATACGTTAGAGCTCTAAATGGTATTCTGAGCATCGTTCTTTATCAAAGGCTCATGTTTGTATTGAATAAGAGCACAAAAAATACGTCATTCGGTTGTCACGGGTTCGTCTTCCGTTTGGTGCTCTGGGAAATTGAATCTAAAATCACGATCGGCAACCTTACTGGAATATGTGTCCACAAATTACCACTCCTCGAGAGTTTCGTATTGCTGTTGTCACCTCTGAAATCTATTTTAGAAATCTACTCGTTACATATTTCCTTCGGGAGTCGAGCGTCATTGAGCCTATGTTTATTTGTCCAGGGGCTATTCCTCACACGTACGCGCCAACTCGAGATTTCATAAGTTCGTTAGGAGCGTCCGTGGGGGCGGTTTCAATGCACACTTGTGGTTTCGGTATTTTACCATAACAAAAAAAGTTACGACATTGACGTTGGTATTCGTTTCCAACAGAATTTCGCCTGTAAGCTACTAGGATTTAGTCACAGCTCGAGATGACAATGATATTTGTAAATCATGATGCATCATTCCTAAAATTATAGAACGACTTTGCAGCTATACTCTCATCCCAAGCAGCACGAACAAGCAATAATTTCTGCGTGTTAATCAATCCACACACACCATCAACAGTTGTTTACTAATCCTATTCAGAGTATCGAACTGAGGTATCCAAAATTATGCATTTTGATCCACGGAGAAAGGAACTTCTTCTTATGCAATCTGATTGGCTGATAAATTTGTGGAAATCAGTTGTATTTTGAAACATTGTAACTTAGTTCAGAGCCAAACAATTATTGAGCCTAGATTTCTAGCAGTATATCGGCTTCCTGAATTTTAGGTGACTAAACAATGATAATTCATAAATTGAAAAAAATTTGGTTCGCAGCTGAGAAGCCTGCTGAAGAGAAACCCGCTGAAAACTCCGTCAACGCTTCCCAAGAGCAAGAAGCGTCCGCTGAGGAAGTGACTCCTCCGGTCGAGGTTCTCAAACCTCAGGCTGAGAGCGCCCCAGCACAGCTTCAACAGCTGCCCGTTCAGCAGCCCATTCAGCTGGCTCCTTTGCCTCCGCAACAACTTGCTCAGGTCCCATCAGCCCAGGATCAGCAGCTCCTTCAGCAGCAGCTTCTCCAGCAGAGGTTCTACCTCCTCAACCAGCCCCAGCAGCTGAACCCAGCT
The DNA here is from genome assembly GCA_954871275.1 of Leptopterna dolabrata. Taxonomy (NCBI): domain Eukaryota; kingdom Metazoa; phylum Arthropoda; class Insecta; order Hemiptera; family Miridae; genus Leptopterna; species Leptopterna dolabrata. The sequence goes on from OX940981.1 coordinate 42,277,918, forward strand.
CTCTACAGCCGCCCTGCCATCGCTACCCCCACTGCCAACTACTTGCTCAACTATAGGACCTACCCCGTAAGTACTGTTGCTCGTCTCTTGAATTGCTACCCTTACAATGCGTGAAAATCACGCTAATGGGAGTACGATAAGTAGTCAAACTTTCCTTTTAGACAAATAATTTTCGTCTCATCATTTTCCCCAGGCCTCATTTCCTGGTGTTGTGTAATTTACATATGTCATCAAACTTCATTTCTTCTACTTTCACTCTTCTTAATAACCTGGTTAAAAAATTTAGTCAAGTACCTACGTTATTGGTGTGACTAATGATGTAATATTATGTGATAATCATAGATATAAGCACATATCCAAAACCCAATTCGTTATTATAAATGGTCGCCAACGTAAAGCTTGTTGTTGCATAGTTGACGTTGCATCGAAATCTCCTCACTTGGGATTCGATTAGTGTTCCATCTCGATTTTAAAATCAGTTACCATCGTATCTGGTCATTTATCTCATACGGTAATTATACTAAAATGGGCATCATGTTTTCCATTAATCCACCATCAACATATTGGCAAGGTTTCGGTGTTTTGTGGTCTCAAATACTGATATCTCTCTGAATAAAATGTGTAGAGGTATTATTCCTTATTTTAGCTATGAGTTTGAAGTTACTATTTTAAAGTATTAATTGGGTTTTCATCAATTACGATGGACAGCACAAAGGTATTATTCTTCCATCGTAATTTATGAAAACTCTACCGTAATTATATTACGTAAACCAGCCATAGAAGAAAAACTTCTAGCAACATTGTAGTTACTATTCTAAGTTACCATTTCTAACTCAGGTGTGTTGGAAATCCTGGCAGGTTGTTGGTTTTTGTAGAAATTATACTGTTGAAATGTAAATTGGTATTGTGTAAGTGAATTTATATAATATAATAAATCATGAAGTTTCGCTCTCATCTTCACAATTTCTTACCTTTCCTATCATCTTCATTACTGAACTTCATTTCTATTTCATACTTTTCTCACTACCGCGCTGTTATGTCTGAGCACGTAATTATTTCGTTCTTTCACATCTTCTTCTGCATTACCATGAACCATTCACTCTTAGACTATTCCACGTGAAACATTCCACATCATAATATATATTATAACGTTATATATTATATTCCACGTTATAATTAAGTAGCACTGGCATGTTTGTTATACTGGCCATTGGGCGGCTTGTTGCTACACAGTTCATCCTGTCATCCAGTGGTGTATTGGAATTTTGAAATAATTTTGCATGTTCATGTTTACGCCTTGCTAACGCGAAGGAATATTAATTTCTTCTGACTGCAAACCATGACCTGAATCACAGAATCAACGCACAGTTTATTGGTGATGCAGGAAGCTCAGTTCCACCTAGGCGAGTGCAGAAATTCTGTTAGTCCAAACATGATGCAATGCTTAAGCTGCATTCCGTCACTCCATCGGCAGTTTCATCTAATCCACCAAAAAGTTGTTTTAAATCCTTCTTCACTCCATTTCAGCTGTCCGACAAGAAACCAGGCAGCTCGGCCATCGCTTTCCAAAAGCTCCTCCAAAAGAACGCCGAGGCCGCTGCAGCATCCTCCAACAACACTGCTGAAGGCGAATCCGGTGAAAACGACTCTTCCAGCTCCGAGGAAATCGGTAAATATGGTAAATCACTTTTATATTATGTTTTGGATCTCGTTGCGGAGGAGATATCATATCTAGAACAACCCTATCATACGACATGACCCGATGCGGTTATTTCAATGTCCTTGACCCAAACTAGTTTCCCTAAAATCGAAATTATTTGACCTCAACCCAGTACGGTTAAGCAATTTTTCAATCAGTGAAGTGAATTGCAGTATTCACTTCTGAGCAGTATTTGGTTCCCGTTCCCTACAAATACCCACCGCGCATGTTGTACATAGATAGGTACCTACATGATTGTATGTACTTGTCACACCATGACCTATTCATTGCTATTTCAGGACTGACATTTAGCAGTAATATGTAAGTCTGATGTGTAGATACTACACATGAAACGATGATTAGTTTACTAGGACCTCGAGTAGGTACGTTATTATCTGCGTGTCAGGCTAATACTATTGGATGTCAACTGATCAATATTCTGACCTGAAGGGGCATTGTCGTTGATGCTAAACCTGTAATTAATTGATTACAGAAACCTTGATGTTTTCACATAATGATGACACCATAAGAGAGGAATTTTACAATTTCTTGTGTTTAAAAATCTAGATAAACTTTTAAAACCGCTGTTTTAATCCTGACTTAAAACCGATGATACAGCGGAGACCAAACACAATTTTGGTAGATGAGAATAAAAGTAAGTTGAATACAATCAGTGATGTGAGAACAATACAAACATTACTGTGTTGTGTTGTTGTGTTGGAGATATGTTGGGTTTTGAAATCGAGGCCTTGATGAGATCATGATGATGACTAACTAACAACAGATTTATCCATGTGCAGTGAATATACACACCGGAATCGGTCCGAACAGTACCACATAAAGATTTTGGATGGTCGATGACTGTACGTAGATGACGGAGGTAGAAAGTGAACATTATATCGAGGTGACATTGTCATTGGAAGTGTCAGGGCTGCCTGAAGTCTACTGTAGTGCACTTATGCCTACTGAAATGACTCAAAATAAGCGGAAAGTTCCTGCCTATGTGGTGCAAGTTTATTTGTCGTCCGGTCATTTGTAAAGAAAAAACCAGTTTCTCCCTGGCCAGCCTTGGCAGTGAGGTGGGCGCATTGCCCACCTCCTGTACTGACCTTTACTTGGGGCCATTCCCCGGCTTTTCATCGCCCAAAGACGCTATCGGATATTTCCACAACTGGGAGGCTACAATTAGGTTGTCTATCTGGGTAAATTAATTAATTTTTTTCTTATCCTCACTTCAAATCCTCGCCGGCGCCTTCGTCTAAAATAGAGTAAAACTCTGACACTTGGAAAAAAGGATGATACTGCCTTAACAAGAAACTGAACCCATGCGCGGTAGCCTTATAGGCGTGAACAAGGTTACTCGGATTGATTAGTTTCATTTACGCGTCTGAAAAAGCGAGAAATCACCAACGATTAGGCCATTCAAAATCTGACTTCCATAATATAACCTGTTGCTCAATATGCACTTATAGAAAGAGTAATGGAACATCGAATTATAGACGTCAAGCTTTCAACAAAGACTTCAAAGGTTATGATTAATTATTGTGCTACCGAATGTCACACGTTTAATGAAACGAGACAAGTCTTTCCTTCGCAAGGTTAACCACAGGTCCACTTTGAATTGTTAGAAATAGGCCAGTGTACTGGAGGTACATTCATTAGGTACCTCATAAGTACCATATTATTCCGCGAAAGGCCTGCCAAGTTGTTCTGCGTAGGTACCTTGAAACGCAAACCATCTCATTGGCGCGGAGGGGGATGGGGATTATTTATTTATTTTTTCATGCTCGATTCTACAAGATTTATTTAATGAAAATAATTAACCAAACTTGCATAAAAACTGAAAATTTCGTCAAAATGGATGATCACTAGGATTACAACTAGTTAAATAAAAATATTTAATTTCCGTAAAATAAAACTGGAATATTAAAAAGGTAACTCATTTGTGAATTTGAAGAAAAAAACACCAGTATGACTTACATGGGGCCAAGCGAGCGACCCGGGTAGCATCTTGAAATTCATAAAAATCTATTGATATTTTTGAGGCCTTCTGAGACTAATTGGCACTACTACAATCATAGGCTATCATTATTTCTAACTATCGATACAAGAGGGCACCCTCTTTATGGACAGCTTATGATGCCCCACTTGGCCAAGGTTGTAGAAATTCAATGTACAGTATGCACTAGGGCACTTATGCACGCCATTTTTAGCTGCAATAGTGATGTTTCACTTATACAGACGATTACTTCATTCATACAGAGAATAGATTGTCAAAATGTGGATTTATTTTTATGGGAAATTCATTCAAGCAGGCGCATACGAAAGTCAGGTTGGGTCTTTGTGAAATGAGTGCAAGGGGTTCAACCAGCCCCCATCCATCAAACCATCAAAATCTCAGCTTATTTCAACATAACTCATAAAGAGGGATTTTTCGTTTCAAGTTTATTTCACGAACTTTAATGTTTGAGGGTTTCAGAAGAGAACTTCGAATTTCGGTCCTACTGTTTCAGTTTGAACGCTTAACGCTCAAGAACTATTGTATGAGTGTAATTATGGAAAAGTTTGTTATCGTGATGGAAACTTTGTAAGTAGTTTCACCTATTGATCGTCAAGATTTCTCTTCATTTATCACAATATAATAATCTTGATGGCAGCGTGACAAAAGGACTCTGAGATTTATCACATCGACTGGCTTTCTAACTTTGCCTACTTTGGGCGGCCTACAGATGCCAAATCCTTCACTACACCCACTGTCTGTCCTACCAGGTTAAACGTGGAACTGTAAGTAGTGAACGGTAGTTTACGAGGAAATGTAGAGTAAGTGTGAGTGAGGATACTTAGGCTCATTACTTAGATGGTTGAGGATAGAAGTTATTAGGTTGGGAAAAACTTCTTTTCGGTTCTTTTACTGTCCAACTAGTTTTGTTTGTGTAGCTCTTCAGAGGCTTATAAAATTTCCCTTATAAGGTTATTAGATTTGCTTCCTCATAAGGTTAAGATGCTTATAATATTTCCCTTATAAGGTTGTAATATTTGCTCCCTTATAAGGCTAAGACGCTTATAAGGTTGTAAGATTTGCTCCCTAATAAGGTTAAGATGCTTATAAGATTTCCCTTATAAGGTTGCATAGCATTATCTCTAACCCAAACAGCATTGCTAAAGTGGCCCGCCAAGAGCTCATATGCTTTGTTAAAAAATTGGTGAGGGAGGGTATTTGACAGACCTTTCACAGAAGGCTAATGAAGCCTGAGGGGAGAAGACCAGAATAGACGTTACAGGCCGCAGTAGGTGTGAGCTGTTATATCCTGAAGCAAAATTTCTTAGTTTGTATTCTATGAGTTTTTCATTTTTCGTGTAATAAATATAAATGTGAAGGAAAAAAATTTACGTAAAACGTAATTATGGAAATGGCCTCACTGTATAGGAAAAGGTTAATGAGACATTAATGGATAACGAACATATACGTAGGTGCATAATAGGCATAGGTAGTCAATGGCTATTGTTTGATCGAATGAACCGCAAATATTTTCTAAATAAGGTACCTACATAAAAAAAATTGAATTCTACGGTTAATTCGGGACGCCCTGAAACTTTTTGTGTGGAAAAACATTTCAAAAATCTTACTTTCTGAACCATGGGAACCCGGTACAAATGGGAGTTGATGGTATCCTCCTTCTTTTTTCGGGGGTTGTTCCTTCTGATTTTTTCTAGTCTCAAAGTTGTGTTTGCACGGGAATTGCCTGATGAAGGGCATTCGATTATTCGGATGATGAAACGCTATCACTAATAAAAATCCTGTTGAATTTTTGTGATGTAAGGTCCCTATTCTTTCTTATGACATTGAATCCCATTGAATTGTAATCGCTTATTCTCAAGTGTATTTATTTTAATTTATTTTGAATATTCCCCAACCTTTCATAGGTCATAAGGAAGAAGGTTATTCGATTTTAGGAGTTTACGATTCCCGAACGAAATTAAAATAGAGAGATCCAACAATTTAATCTTTACTTTCGCTTTAGCGTAGGTTCGAAGTAGCTAAGGGTATCGGGCGTTTTTTCCCAAACCTCCAGAACATGGTTGACCTCAATTCGTTATCAGATCCCCAGGGGAGTCTACTTCCAAACTTGTTTTTTTGAAAATAGAGTAAAAAAAGAGGCCCAACGTAAGATTAGCTCGAGGAATGCTTTGAAAAGAATCCTGAAGCGATCCTAAGGACAGCAATCATCTAAAGTAACGGTCTAAATGGAAAGTGAGAATAACTCGCTAAGGGATTGGAATGAACCTGATGAAATGTTGACGACTTCATCAATTTGATGGCACGTCACTGCGTTATTAGTCTGATTGCCTGTAGCCCAAATCGAATCCAAATCTCGATCGAAATTCAACACCTTGGTAACATGTTTCTACTAGGTAGTTATATCCGTTGTACGTTACGTGGTATTGGGTGATATTAGGGATGGGTTTAGTTATAACCCCATCAAATTATGAAAATTTTTCCGGACAATCGGTGCAGTAATGCACCAAATGCCTACCTACCAGAATCACGAGAATTGTATAATAAATCCAGGGTTTGTGAAAACGAAACCATTCATGACCAAGAGGAGTCATGATTATCATTATTATCATCACATAGGTGCTTGGTCTAGGATGAGATCGCTTGAATCTATCAGGGTCTGCGCGAAAACTATTATGGGCATAGGAATCATGTGTCGAAATACGTGTCATCATTTAAGTGATCAAATTTTTCACTGGCCTTTGTATGTTTTTGGACAATAAATCCATGGTTGATGAACCCATCCCACCCACTGGCTTTAGGTAGGAGGTACTTACCCAGCTCAACCGCTAAATCCCACTGTAATTGGAAACAAGACTGCTATTACAACAGATGAATGTAATAAAATCCCAATTAAACTTGTTAGGCACCAGTTTCATGGTTTGAAGAGGTGGGGATACTCATACAATTGTATTACACATGCTTATAATCACTTGAATTCGAGCAAAGATATTGAAAAACGAATTATCGAATTTTTTCCGGTTTCTGACATTTATGTCGTATTCAACTAGAATTTTTGTACCGTCAGGTAGCAATAACGTTTTAGTTGCTGATCCACGGCTTCCACTTAGATATCAACTCACAGTATTGTCACTCTCAACTGAAAAGTAGGGAGCACGAATGTAAATTTTGTGTCGATAGAGAACCAACTGGGCGGGATGAATATACAGAATATTCTACTGTGTAACAACATAGTTTTGTGTCCCACAAAAAGGCAGCCATAGAGTTGCGAACATTTCTCACCTTCCCACCTTCAGCCATTAATTCGTTGAAAGCTGCGCAGTTTAGTAATATCGAGATAGAGGTAAATGCGCTAATCTGAACTTGAATTTATTGTCAGCATCGAAAGCGCATATCATTTCCACATCTACACAGTCATGGGGAGTTGAAATAGAAATCGCTCCACCTGGGAACCTCAGCTAATGATGCTGCTGGAATTGGAGACTCAACATGCCCATACAATAATTTTGTTTAACTTTTTGTTTTTTAAGGAAACTTCGCATTTTCAAAGACTAAGTTGGGCTCAAAATTCTCTAGGAACTCGAATTGCTGTGGTTTCATGCCACCGGACACCAGATTGCAAAGCATCGGGCAGCTCAAAACCGTACTACGGCATTCAATGAATTATTTTCTGTCGTTCATTTCTAAATTTCCTATTTTGGAATCACCGGAAATGAAGTCCATACGCTGGAAAAAGCTTCTCATGAAGTTTGAGAGGTCAATATCGTCATTGGACTGAAATCAGCAGTAGAGTTTATGTGCCTAGCCCGTTCGATTCTATGGTTTGTTCGGAGAGACAGTTCTGGACCAGTCCAGGATGGAACTGCGTTCTGAAAATGAGGGGGTAGAACCGTCCAGGATTGAGTCCAGAACTGCAGGCTCGTTCGGACAGACAGTCCTCGACCGTTCTATTCAAGCCACGCCCCTTTTTGTGCGTTTGGACAGTACCAGAACTGGTCTTGGATCGAGACTAGTCCAGGACTATTCGGGACTGGTTCTAGCAGTCCTGGATTTTTTCGAGGAGTAGTTCCATCCTGGACTCGTCCAGTACTGTCCCTCCGAACAAACCTTGACTGTCCAAACGCACTCTGATGATTCCGAATGGATAACCTGAAGCACTGTAACCTTCTACATAAGCTAAAGGTAGAAGCATCGAGTACGCATGTGGAGGATGAACAGACCTGCACTGCCAATCCGAACAGCCAACTCTTGATTCCAGGACCACTGCACTAAAAGGGGCGTGGCTTGAATAAATGATCCAGGACTCTCTGTCCAAACGAACCTGATGAATCATTCCGAATATGAGTAGCAGCGCTAGAGCTCGCTCGCAGGATGTGACAACCTTAGTGACGTTGATAATAGAAAAACGCTACCTACCTGGTAAGATCAACCGTGCTCAACCAATCTTAACCCCCTTTTAAGCACAACGTTGACAGAGTTGACAGACTAGTTGACAGAGTCAGTCAGTTCTAATTGTACGTGTACGACGAAATATCTGCACTGCCGAGTTTCCAGAGAGTTCACGCAGAATTCCGAGTGGTGATTCGAGATGGAGGGAAAGGAACCCAGCGTAGAAGACGTTCTGCTCGTGCGCCAGAAACTCGAATCGTCTTACGAATAGAACTTAGCGACTCTGTTAACGAGAGGCTGCTCATGAACGCTTTGGTAGTTGGTATATAGGAAGACAACCATGGTTTTGTGCACACTTGTGTACATCCCATCAATCTATAACTACTTAACTTCATCAATGAAATTCTCTTGCTGACAGCAAACTGTCATAAAACAGTGATAATTCCCTGTTACAGGACCCTCCATTGCTCAAGCCAAGCCCCAGGCCGTCTCCGTCGCCGGGCCCGGAGGCGTCGCTGCTGCCGCCCCAGTCGGAACTGCCATCGTCGGACCTGGAGGGATGGCTCTCTCGGCGCCCACTGCCACTGCCGTCGCCGGCACCAAACCCAAACCCTCCGACAAAACGAAGAGCGGCTACCTCAGGACGAATCTCTACCCATTCTAAAAACAACGAAAAAGAAAAACCTTTGTAAGAAACGAAAAAACAAACCATTCATGATCAGCAATGGGAAGCTGAAATTCAGATGTTGAACTTGTGATCTATAGATGTCTTCTTGCGAGCCTGCCGGTTCGGCCGGAAGCCTTGCGACTGGACTGATTCGATATGATTCTGATATTCGACTCGATTGATGTGCCAACATAAATTATACATACCTACTATTTATTGATCAAATACATTTTTTAAAGAAAAAAAATTAAAATTTCTTGATTCAATCCTATTTTGTGAATCCTTCTGTAGTTACCAGGTAGGTATCCAATTAAACAACGCTATGCGCGACCAGAAAACCTATCCATTGTCATATGTTAACACTACTAGCACAAACTGGATAAACCTCTTTCTGTTCCCTCCCAGTTATTTATTTTACTTACAATAAATAGGTACTAAAGAGTCATCTTTCCATCTAATCTGATGTTGCAACATAATTTCCCATCAACCTTGTTAGGTGTAAGTACTACACCTGAGGGAAACATAAGTAGCATGAAATTCTGCTCCCACTGGGGGGAGATCTCTTATCCAAATTCCACTGTTTATTAGTAGGATTGAGAGAGTCAATCCTACATTAGTCCTATGTATCCAAATGCTAAGCTCAAATCAACTGAGATTTGTAATGTCATGATAAACACTGGAAAATAATACCACCTTTGGGTTCTGTTCCTTCGGGTTCGTCTGATTTTGTCAAGACCGCGCACTCAGGATGACCAGTAGGTATGTACGAGTAAGAAGGTAAACTAAGCTGGCCTGACCTCCAAATTCGTTGAAAAAGGTATAGGTATTTGAATACTACGTGTAGTGGAACATCTGCCTTCCGTATACTATATTGACGGGTCATGATGGATGGTTAATTTCACTAGATTTAAAGGATTCTCCAGGATTTTTACAGTGGTTCAATTTCTTGATGAGGCACACATACTTCTCTAAATGTATCACACTGATAATTACCGAAATTTGAACCACAATTTTTTTGAACGGACAAATTGCAAGAACTCTCCAAAAATACTGTTGAAATATTGTTGTTGCCGTAATGAAGTCATCATGTCATTTACGATTCGATCTCTGGAAGTCATGGAAGGTTAAACGTATCTGTAATTTAATTATTATCAACGGAATATTCACGAAAATCGCAATATATAATCGGAATTGGCTTAACTTACGCTACACAATGTAGACACCCAATATGTACGTTTATTTCAACGTGCCGCGTAAATTATTGCACGAAACTTGAAATTGGGTGAGGAACCTAAAACAACAGCACTTGAATGTTCATTATGCAAGTAAACTAGGTTTTAATAGGAGAAAGATCATAAAATATTTTCAGAACTTGAGACGAACGGATGGGCTGGATGGGCCCTGAAAAAAGGGAACATAATAAGAAGTGGAAAATTACTGTAAAGTAGGTAAGTACCTACCTAAAGGTTTTTGTGGGGTCCCACTAAAAAATATTGCTCAGATAACGGCCCACGATTCCGTACGGTATATGGGTACACCTACCTATCTAAAGTAAAGTAACTGCCGGAGAACCGAAGAAGAAGAACAAATTATTGAAGCCATCTACATTAGGTGCATTGCCTTAGCTTTGACTCTTCAAAAATTATATAAGTACCTCTACGAATGACAATCGATACCCCCCCCCCCCCTCCCCCTCCACGATCAATTTGCCCTAATTCGTTAACCTGAAATATTTTAATATTCGGTTATCTATGCAAATTGAATTAAGTACCTACCTACCACGATATAGTATAGTGATATAGTCGTTCTACATTGACTCCGACATCACGGTGGTCCAGGATGCGATTACACCGAGGAAAATTTCGAATTTTGAACTTTATCTATAAATGGATTGAAGTTATTACATAGGTATCTATGTCTACAGCTCCAAGGACACAGTACAAGAGCAGGAGGGATCGAACATAGTTCGTATTCGGCTAATTACTCTCCTCAAGCACCTACGTGTAAATAGGTAGGTGTAAACAGGTACTTACATACTTATTTACAACCGGCCTTACGGCTTGAGCTGATGGGTGATAAGGAATGCTAATAATTTTTTGCAATATATCATCATTATCAATAACATCTCTGTAATTCATCAATAAAATAAGAAATAATATAGGTTGAAAAAGCTAGGCATAGGTATAAAATGAATCCCAAATAAAATGGTTACCTAGTCTACATGGTACATAAACTAGCTCGAAGGATTCAATCGACTCGTGGTATCGTCATCTTCCTGTTTCCTGCTCCCCACGAGTAGATCACGAATGATGAAAAACATAACTGCTAGATATAGATAGATACCTATCCTATATAGATACCTGTCTCAATGGTGACAAATAAATCAGCATTGCAGAAAGACATAAATCAACCATTCACTACAATCATAGCAGTTCATGCCTGCTGTTCAGCAAAACCAAAAAATATTATGATTAGAATGTTGTCCGGTCACAAGAATAAAACTAGAAAAAATATGCCAACAACACGCGGTGTTCCCAGGCGGTCACCCATCCAAGTACTAACCACGCCCGACGTAACTTTACTTCGGTGATCGGACGAGAACCGGTGCGTTCTACGTGGTATGGCCGTTGGCGACCGCATGCGGGATGGAATAGGATGAAAATCCCAATAAAATTCTTTTGTTTATTATTTCGAGCATGTGGTGGGGGGGGGGTTTGGAGAGAAAAAACCGCGATCGAATGTGGAGGTGATATTAAGTAAATGCGAATAATTTATTGTCGATCTCTCTCGCTTCGCGTGTTGAGAAAAACCCGGAGTCCTTATTCGCCAAGTTCAACAATATTTTGTTCAATTTGCTGCAACAATCCCAATGATGGTGTGTCAGCCCCTTTACCTTCCGTTCGTGGCATGAAAATTCGTTCGGTCCCAGTCAAGTTCTCGCTAGGTCGTCATATGTATGGCTCTTCACAATTATGTTACAGTTAATCCTCATTATCTGATGCCAAACATGATTACGGAACCTACAACGGGTGATGATTTTGGTTCATTATTGTCTATAATGATCCTTTGAAATCGATCATGAAAACAGATCCCCCCCCCCCCCCCCCCAATTTGATGGTTTCCGTTCCAAGGTAAGTATGTACAATCCGAAAATAGAGTAAAAAACGTCTGTCCGTCCGCCGTACGTCGTACTTTACAGTTTTCTTAGTTACCTACCATGAATTTGGTTTTTAGTCCCATTTGGGGTCTAGTTGGTCCGCGATAGGGACAAATAAGGAATACAATTTTCAGAACGCCGTAACTCGAAAACGTTCAGTAGAAGGGTATGTTTTTTAACGTTTTCTCAAATTGATCTCAAACTAAAAATACCACCCGCAGCACTGTACGACGAGCCGTTCGCTTGCACCGAAAAACTTCCTCAACATGATCGTGAATGAAACGGTATAAATCCGCCCCAGATATCATCGCTAGGGAAAATCTGATTATAATCACGAGTGGCTGTATGAAGTTGAGTTGGTTGTTCTGTGATATTGTTTCATTTGAAGAATGATGGTTTTTTTGGATTATGTTGATAGGTACTTCTGGAACTTAAACAGACGTTATGCTTCATGAATAACAACAAATAATATTAATGATTGAATTATTGAATCCACCGCATATCTATGAAACTGTAAGTGCCCGGCTGGCTCCAGTACTCGATTTAGGGCTCTCCTGGGGGAAGCTGGAGGGTAGGCATTGACCACAGAAAACAGTGAAGGGGCATCCATACAATTAAATAATAAACTTTTGTGTAATAATTTGCAGCGTTTTCAAATAATAGGTACTCTAGGTAGCCACTAGGGACTTACTTAAGTATGGACAAAATATGCGTACCACAAACTGTTGGCCGTGAGCATTAATTTGTAAGACAGGTCGATCAATTTGCCAACACTCTCCCTGATGATGGAATACCGCCGATATAAAAGTCTTAAAAACTCGGCGCTGCGCGCCCCCTGGACCCCCGGATGCTTACTGCTTAGAGCCTACGGCTAAAATTCAAGAAACATGGAACATGCTTTAGCCGCGCTTTTTATGATTCTGTAGCCGCACTGTTATGATTTCACTTCGTCACCAGGATACAACCAAGTGACAACCAAACAAGCGTCATTGTTTACTATCCATTTATAACATCAATTTATATAGTTATAGTATGAAAGTACGAAATAAATACCAAGAACAAATACGAAATAAATTCGTGATAAATCAAGAGCTTTCCAACGAATGGAAAACGATTTTTGTCCGATGAAAATGAAAGAAGTTTCATTTCCCTAGCAACTACTCGGTTGTACGTGAAAATCATCGTTAAAATTTCGTGACACTTCCGCGTGACATTTTTCGGATAGTTAGTCCAAGGCTAAAGCATGTTCCATGCTAATATGTCATAAAAGATAGTTTTATAGTTGGTTTGGTTAGGTGGATTTTAACTGGTTTTTTGGTTGGTTGGTTGGTTGGTTTATGGTTGGGTTTTTTTTTTGGTTTTTTGGTTTTGTTTCTTAATTTTCATAGATTTAGTCTTAGTTTTTTGTTGTAAAAAAAATAGTTTAATTGGTTTTTTGCTAATATTGTTAGAATTTTTGTGTGGTATGGGCCCCTAGGCACGCGCGTATGTAGCTCCTCCACGTTAATAGACTAGGTATCTACAGAAAATTGTGATTAGGTAGGTAGTTACTGTACATTTTATCATCTATCCTCGGATTATAGTAACTGGGACTGCCACAGTCCCAACAATATTCAAGTTCATTTGTAAGTGTTTAGGTAGGTACCTACGTCAAATGAAGATTGGAAACCGTTAGGTGCCTACCTGTCAGTGAGTACCTACTTGTTCAAATAAGGCCATGATTTCAGTGTTACACAATGGATCAGAAGGAATCGTTCACGTTCGTTATACAACTCGATAGATCCCCTAACGGCACTGGAGTTTTGACAATGATACGATTGACGATAATTCGACCAGATTGACTCATAACAGAGGATCTCATGATTTATTAATGCGATGGGTAGGTTACCCATTGTGTCCGCAAACGCCGTAGTCCTAAAGATAGGCGAGAACCGTACCTACCTACCTACGTCTCACGAGGTTCTGGTCACGGGGTAATCGATGGGATTACTGGGGTCACCATAAGCCCGATAAGGTGGTGCTAACAAGGGATAAGAGAAAGATGTGAAATGCAATATTATGATAAGTGAGTTTATTCTGTACTGACATATACATAATGTTGTATAAAGTACACGTCAAAATTATAGGAGGTACAACGGCAAAAACCTAAATGGGCGTCAATAATGGCAACGGTACTAGGGAACAGCGAGAAAAAGAGCTTTTGCCTTCGTCTATGGCAGAGGTTCCCAACCAGTGTGCCGCGGCACACTGGTGTGCCCTGAAGTCCCTGTAGGTGTGCCGCGAAATTTTACCGTATTTTTTACTAGTATTTACTTTTTTAATTCGCCGTGATAATAATCCATTATTTTTTATTATCAACTCGTCTCTTTTAACACAAAATATACGTTTGCAAGTGCATTACAATTTTGTTTTCTTCATTTTCCTAATTAGTTTTCATAATGAGCACAGCATTAACTCAATGAATTAGGTATGTTTAAAAAAAATATTTTTAAAGAATGTAACATAGTAAAAAAATCACATAACAATACATTATGATTATACTCATTATATTATGGAGATTATTTACCCAAGTGTGCCGTGGCTGAACGAGTTTTTAAAGTTAGTGTCCCTCAAGCTTAAAAAGGTTGGGAACCGCTGGTCTATGGGATCGAGACAGAATTTGAATAAACCCAACCAACCTTCGAACAAGACTGAATACTGAAGACACTTGAATCGTGTTTCCTACCTACATTTGGGGAACTAATAATGTGGACATCCTGTGCAAGGAAGGGTGTCACTTTGAATCAATTTATCGTGGGGATCGAGTGAACCGAGTGGCCTACCTACCTGAAAGAGAATGAGAATGGGGAAAATTTCTTCTTCAAGGGAAATTTCGGAAAGTGCCACAGGGAATTCTGATGGAATTTTCACTTGACCGTGGAAAATTTACGGATAGGTAGAGGTGGAAAATCTGATTTTGATTGTCCTTATAAAATTATATATTTGAATTATATTGCTACCGTTCGTTAATAAGACTTCGCGTTATTATTATTTATCTAATTCCCATGATGAACAGAAAGAATACTTAGTACTCAGTGTATGTTTACCTATATATTATAAAGTAGGTACACACCCTGCACGTAGGTAGGTAGGTATCCGAAATGTGGTTCATCATCTGCTGTTGAGCAATATGATGATTTAATGTCGAAAAAACTGTCCGTAAAAACTTGCAAGGACGCTCGGGGAACTTCTGTTCCTCCGGTGATTCAACAGTGCAGTGGGCTTCCCGACACACCCCGCCCAGCCGAGCCAAATGTTAAGGACATGCAGGGACCTACCGAGCGCTGTTGGACAAATCCAGCAGCCAGCTATGAATCAGTGCGAAAGCGGTGCAATGTTCGAGTATTATTTGTGATCATCAAAGAACCCTCAATATTATTCATGAATATAATTATAATAATTAAAGATTAGGTACTTCACCAAATAGTCAAAATGAAGACCCACTTTGAGGCACCAGACGCTAAGTATCTATATCTTATTAACAATTTGCAGTACTTACGAAACCAATATCTCCTCTACAGCTCTCTAGACGATTGCTCAGCTGAATCTGGGTTTTAGAGGCTGATAAGGTGGGTAGGTACCCATGAAACTTTCCTACCTCATTGCTAAACAACGAACCCGCCTTGGAATCATAAATATAGAAAATATATTATCAGCACCATCAGTTTAAATTTAGTGGTGGTCAGGAAAAGGTAGGTATTGCGATTACGAGTATTATGTACCTACTTCTACGATAGTGATGATTTTCAACACGTATAAAATTATAAGAAAATATAAAAATAATAATTTCTAGAGCCCTGGAATAGTGATAGAAGAACTATCTATTTCAGACTCGTCTCAGAACTTATTACCCACCTACGAAATAAAACTTTCATTTTTACGGCTACGTGAATTGTAAAAGAGGTCTCCAACATAACATAATTTATGATCGTTGTGCATCGAATAATTATATAAGAGAGCTTTGAAATTATAACGTAAGTACCTACTTAGATACCTATGATAATAGATTATGTATTAATATTTTGGTAGATATCTATGATAATAATTCTAAATGCATTCAATTCAAAATTGATGAAATGGGAAAATTTTGAACAAAAACTGTATCAACTCCGGACCTGGTTGATTAAAAAAATGATAAAGGCGATCACGATCTTATCTGCGAGGGCGGTTTATAGCGCAAGGGAGCGCTTCAAGGTGACTGCCTGTTATCAAGTTATGTAGGTTCTCGAAACCTTCAAATGAGTAAGTAAATAGGTTGGTACCAATCCAACAGCCCATTTAACATTTTTTCATTTGCCAGTTTATTGCCAAATTACAAAAATAACCAACGACTTGAAGAACAGGTATACCTACAAAATTTGTAAACACAAACTACTTACCAAAGATTCCTTTTCAGAACACCTCAGTATTATTGCCGACTAATATTGCACAGGTGTTGGGGAGATGCCCACTACAGGGCCCAGGAGGTTGCCAGATTTTCAAAAGCCAAATACAGTGGCTCAACGGCTCACAACATGTGCCTAGTATTTAAGAAGAACATGTACCATCATCCCCATTATCATCCGAAATTAATTTTCGCCACTCATAATAATAGGTAGATGAAGTTTCATCGTAAAGAAAGTTGAATAAGGTACCTGCATCATGGATAGGTACCAGACCCACTGTATGTAGTAACATGCATACGTTGGGGATGTCAAAAAGCATTTTCAGCTACCTACCTACAGCAATTTTTTTGTAATGTATGTACACAGGATATTACTACTTACCTAGTAATAATCTAAAATATAGGTAGGCAGTATGATACTATAACACTCAGCAGCAGCTTCGCCCCAAACCACTACCAGTAGGCAGATAGGTACAACAACTTGGAGGTAGAAATGGGAAAATTCTCCCTTACATCGATGCTTCAGATCTCATTGACGTAGGTACCTGCATACTCTGACTCATAATGTTCAAAGAATTTTATTTTAGCAGCCTCCAAATAGGCAATACAAACGTCGACAAAATAGTCTACTGCGAAAGAACGGATTTTTCAGACCGAAAATAAAGGTAAACATGGATGACGCGGGGGTCGGACATTGCATTTTTGGAATCCCCGCACCTTGAAACGTAAAGAAAACATTATGAGGCGGTGTTCAACAACTTTTTTCTGAGCGATTACATAGGTGTAGAATAATAAACAAAAGATTATCCTATAATTTCTGACAGTGATTTAAAGTGATAACATTTAAATAATTTATAGGACCATACACGTAGGTAACCTTGCAAAACTAACTTTATTGATTAACGTGATCGCGATTAATTGTAAACTGAGTGATTGTTGAACTATTATTAAATTAATATAGGTACTATTAAATATTGTGAAACCATTACACTTAATAAAAAATTATGTAGGTAGGTACCTACTGTACTGCATTCCAGATATCTAGTTATACAAAGTTTTTGTCGTTATACAGAAGTTTAATAGTCATAGCTCATTTTTTATAACCTTATCTCTAAATTCAATATTAAAACTATAAATTTTATTATCTTTGATTATAATTAAAATCTGTTAAATTAGAAAGAAGGCAGCCATGTTTAATAATAATAATTCTGAGTTCGCCATAAGCAGGCAACAAGCCGGAAGTATAATTTTTTCTGTATTAATGTTACCGACTTAATACTAATCAATATTATGACAAAAATGTACCTGCTGACTCTCAATGTAAAATGAGAAAAAAATAAAGATTATTTGAATTCGACTGAATTGTCCATTGTTGTGCCCGGAAGTGGGAAGTCGTTCCCGGAAATTTCTTAGAACCTCGATTCTTCAATCGGTTTCACCATAATGGTTTAGGATTTAATCTCTTATCTATCGATTGAACTTCGTAATTGATTTCTATATTGTTATCCAACTAGGCAAATCAGCCAAATACAAATGACTGAGTAGTTTCGGTTTGCGAGTGACAGTGTTTCCAATAATTCTTCTTGAAAATTAACCACTCTCTAATTAATTACTCTCTCCAAGGGTAACCTGACACATTCATCTATATAGAAGTTATTTACATAGGTAAATCATCCACTAGGTATAACAGAAGATGTATGCAATTGTGATACTAACAATTAGGTACCTACTAGAAATTTTGCGTGTACAAATAGGTTTTGTATGCCGAGTGAAACCTTTTTGGAAATTTAATTTTCTGATTACCTAACGCCATGAATAAAAGCTGCTCCTCAACAATCTGGTACCACCGATATACGATAAATTATTATATTATAGGATTATTATGTTATAGGAATCTCTAGCAACCCCTGCCCTCCCCCATCTCATCACTCTCAACAGTTGCAGGTCAGTTGCTGCTAGTCGACTTCTCTTGTAGCAGATCTGCCGGCAAGACCGAATTAACGCAAACGGGGCTTTGCAACACACTGAGTGGCTCTCTTTCATATCATCACCCGGGCTGAAGACAGCCGAAAAATGCGTTCACAGGGAAAGGCTCGTGTGAACTTGAAGTAACGTTACCGTGAGAAACATGATGTACCTATGTAGCTCCGTTGAGAGCCCACTCCCGTTATCCTAACGAATAGGAACGTGTGCATGATCAAGATAATGAAATCTTCAGCTCTATTTTAAAACCATGAGGGCAATGGTTATTAAGGCTGCGTTACAGACAAAATCAACTTCGTTAGAATTTATTGCAGGAGAATTTTAGAAAAATCCTAAAATTTCATAATCGAAAACGTTAGAGAAATGGAGAAACAAATTTAGAGTTTTCAACTACTTATTGTGGGTAAGTAGAACTTTAGGTATAAGTATCTCTACTTTTTGAGTAGATCGGTCGGGGCTTGAAAAACTTACTTGCCACCATTTGATCCTGCTTGAGGTTTGGTAATCGAATCGAGGTTTGGCCATTCAATCGAGTTTGGCAGATAATCGATCACAAATAGAATTTTTAATTGTGCTGTTTGTCGTACTTTGCCAGATGTTTTAAACTTCGTCAAAATTTGTTCCTGAGTGGATTTGAAGGGCTTTCTAAATGCGTGGTTCTTTCATATTCCAAAATGACCCAATTTGTGTGAGCAAAACACGTCTTGAACTAGGTACTATAATAGTAGCCAACACGAAAATAGAGCCATAGCAATCTGCACTTCCGGAGCATGTTGCGGGTCTAACTTGCTTGAAAAATGCAGGCGTAACGATCGATAATCACAAACATAAGAAAGGATGAGCTGGAAGGAACGCAAGTATATTTGTGCATAAGAAAGTTGAATACTGTTGTTAATTTGAAAGTTAGAAATATAGGTGCTCGAAATCTGAACTTTTAAAGTTAAAAATCAGTTTAAAATGTCATTAAAAATCATTGTTTTATACAAAAATTCTCTCATACTGTGCATCACGACTGGGACTTTCCCTTTAAATGTTTCGTTCGTCTAGAGTCGTGAAATAGAACAATGAGCATTGGCAAAAGTGACATGCGATAAAAATTATTAAGAGGATCAACAATTATGCTGACTCGGCCAGGGATCGAACTCATTACCTTCCCACGGTGGCTTGGTGACTTCAAGTAAGAACCCTGCTTTGCGGATTTTTCCCGTTAGAAATTATCGGCTCATTATAGCTCTAAGTTGGTGGCGGCTACTTTTATAGTTCTGATTGATATTGTATTTCAGAATATTTCAACAGGGCATTGGAGTTCTGGCTTCTTGAATGATTGATACAGTTAATTTTGAAATCGTGGTTTTCATCACCACAAAATGTCCAAAGATGAGGTGAATTGTTTTCTTTTGAGACCCCTTCATAGGTTCTTGCACATATTCTGTGAAGTATTTTTGATGAAGTTAGGGTCAACGGAAGGTCGAAGGCTCACGAAATCCATTGGCTTTCTTGTGACTGTCATCAGATAGATAAATATCCAAAGATGAGGTCAGTTGTATTCTTTTGAGACCCTTATGAGGTTATGTCCCCTTAGGAGATGAGGTGAATTGTTTTCTTTTGAGACCTACGTGACCCCTTCATAGGTTCTTGCACTCTGTGAAGTATTTTTGATGAAGTTAGGGTCAACGGAAGGTCGAAGGCCCACCAAATCCATTGACTTTCTTGTGACTTTCATCAGATAGATAAATATCCAAAGATGAGGTCAGTTGTATTCTTTTGAGACCCTTATGAGGTTATGTCCCCTTAGGAGATGAGGTGAATTGTTTTCTTTTGAGACCTATAATGTGACCCCTTCATAGGTTCTTGCACTCTGTGAAGTATTTTTGATGAATTTAGGGTCAACAGAAGGTCGAAGGCCCACCAAATCCATTGACTTTCTTGTGACTGTCATCAGATAGATAAATATCCAAAGATGAGGTCAGTTGTATTCTTTTGAGACTCTTATGAGGTTATGTCCCCTTAGGAGATGAGGTGAATTGTTTTCTTTTGAGACCTACGTGACCCCTTCATAGGTTCTTGCACTCTGTGAAGTATTTTTGATGAAGTTAGGGTCAACGGAAGGTCGAAGGCCCACCAAATCCATTGACTTTCTTGTGACTTTCATCAGATAGATAAATATCCAATGATGAGGTCAGTTGTATTCTTTTGAGACCCTCAGATGGTTGTGTCCACTTCATATTGCTGCATAAAATTTCTGAGTCAACCACAAGGGAAGGTCATTACTGAATGGTCTTCACCGTCACCAGCAGCCGACCCCTATTCACAGCTCATCACTAAAAAATCTATATTCCAGAGACAAAAACCACAGAGGCAGGTAGTACCTACATATCCAAAAACGCTAATCAGCCCTCTTCTTCTTTCGGTTCGCGAGCCAATCAACCAGCGATCCAATTGGCGGGGTTGCACTCATTGTTCCCGCCAAAGGTCCTGCAGCTCAACGGGGGCAAGGCTGCGGCAGGGCAGGGCAAGGCAGGACAAGGGGAGTGGGCGTCCAACGTACTCCCCCACTGGCTTGAACACAGAGGGCTGGTGGGGTGCTCGGCTAAAAACTGAAAGTGTTCGGTGATATTGTGAAGAACTCGTCTCGTTTCCCGCTGCGCCTCCCGTGTTTTCATCGCAGAGTCCCATCGCTTCTCGAACCCTCAAGATGACTCCGTTGCTGTTGGCGTTTGTGGTCAGTAACTGTGCAGTTTAATTTCACAACATAAGATCTATTAATTAAAAACCGCATTTGGCATCCAATTTCGCATCTCCGAAGTTCGTTGACCTCAAATTTGCCCGTCCCCCCTCTAAAAGTTCAGTGCCGATCCAATTCCAACTGCCTCCTGTTTGAGACTACTTACTTAAACTCGGTTTACTGTTACAAAACCTTCCAACGGGTCTCATGACTCAAAACGATGAAGGCCTGCTCTGCCGTGTGAAGGAAAAACGACTGAACTCAAAATTATTGAGTTTTCAGAAATTAGCTTCGAAGTTTTCCAACGAAAACTCGCTATAGGTTCACTACAGGGCATTACCGCAACCCCTTTTTTTTCCAAATGTCCAATCATGTTCAACTTGATCGATAGCTGTCAAAAAATACTCCAAACACACGTTTTTTCAGTCGATTTATTGCAGTTGAGTCGAATATCGATTATTCATGGTTGATTTTTGAAATGTTTGTGGAGTAAAAACAACTCAAATCCCCTTTGAGCCCAACGGTTTGGACCCCGATCCTGAAGCCAACGGTTTGGAGGAAAAACGACACAACGGCGTTTTCAGCTTAGTTGAGCCGTTTTTCCTCAACAAATAAATAACAAAACTCGCAAGTAAGGGTGTTTCAATCGAGGCGTTGAGATGTTTTTACAAAAAAAAACACGGAGTTGAGACGTTTTTCCTCAAAATTAAGCAATTTCCAGATTTCATCCCTAACAATTTCAACCCCTTCTGGGTCGAATTTTGGAATTTCGATTTGACCATCAAAAAGGTGGGGTTGAAATTTAGGGTAGTTACGTGAAAATCTCATTTTCGGCAATTTTTGAGTTGAGTCGTTCTTCCTTCACACGGCAGTGCTGGTAGGACCATCTAAATTTACTATGAACTTTTTGAGTTGAGGTGGTGACTAGTCCACGGCGATAATATGAAAAAAAGTCCACGGTGAAACATTGTGGAAATGGATGAGGTTTATTCATTAAACTTCGATTGAAGTACTACCGACTAGCAAGGTTACCCTAAACCCAGATTATGAAATTTTATGAGCCTGCATGTTTCTAGCAACAGCAATTTTGGGTTTAGGACGTCAAGTTCTGCGGTTTCACTCAGAATTTGCCCCAACGACACCATGGCAATATGATCAGAATTTTGCAATATGATTGCTCAATGATAAAAACTGCGTGTTCCACAAATTTGGAACGGGTTTAACATTTTGAGGGTCTAACCTAAATTAATAGCGTAGGGTTTGAAATGTCGGTATTATCGAAATCATCTAATTGTGTAATTCTAAATTCTAATCCTAATTTTGTACTATTCAAAAATCTTACCAGTTCATTGACCTAAGTTTAAAGAAAAATGCAAGTACGGTATTCAAAAAGGACAATACGGTATACAAGTACGGTATTGTCCTTTCTGGATTTGGGAATTATAAGTGGTTCATTTTGTTTATTGGTAGCTAGGTACCCACCTACGTTTCTATGGAGGCTCATTCATAAGTAGCCCTTCTCACAGTCCTAACGCGACATTACTCTCGATATTTCACTTTGTTGATACAAGCTGCTGCAACGAGCGGTTGTAAGGGGGAGGCAACAATTCATCAGAAAATGCCTATTTACAAATCACAATAGTGATACAATTTGTTAATGTCTTCCCAAGTACTAGGATTACAACAGATTTTTCGCTTTGCAATTGTTATCAATTGAAAGCAATTCTTGACCTAAAAATAATTTTTAGCCTTTCCACCGATTTTTCTCGAGTTTGACCCTCAAAAATTTGATCCCATTTCTATGAAAAATATTTTTGGTTATTGAAATAGGCTAGTCTTTTTCTATCTCAAGTCGCACATTCTCTATAACTTTTGATGAATTACCTGTAGACATTTTTACCAATTATGACCCACCAAAACTCAAATTTGACCCCCTTTCATTTTTGATAACTGCCCATATTGGAACTAATACTTTCGTTAGGGTGTTTTGCCTAATCAATTTATGATTTCATTCCTATTTCTATTCGTGTTTCTATAACCGATAAAGCAGCAAAAAATAAGATAATTCCTATGTTTTATGTAGATACAAATTTGATTTTTTGAGATTTTCTGTGTTTTATGAACGGGATGACAAATAGCTATCAAAGAACGGCTGGCCGACATCATTGATTGAAAGCGCACGATTATATTAAGCTCAGAATTTTACTTCGAGTTATATAACAAGCTTTTGGAAAATATAGCTGTACACTGAAGGTGCGATATAGCAGCAGGTACCATATTCACCGCTATCTATACTGTGATATAATGCTGTAGATATTCAATCACAGTAAAACTTTTTATTGAATATACAGAAGTAGGAAGGAATCATCCGCTCTTATGCCCTGTGATATTGATAACAATAATATATATCTACCTAGATGCGAATGACTTCACTCATCATTTAGTACCTACATAATTATGATTGAGGGATGAATTCCGAGTATAACAAAGATATCATGGAAAAAAAAAATCTGTTGTAATGATTGTACTTTATCGTCCGGCTTAGATTTACGACTTGTTTGGGCATAATCACCATTCCTAACGATCAGCAGGCTTGATCGTTTCTCCCTAACACAAACTGGTCTTTGCCCAGGCGTTATTTGGCTTAGGTACATACCAGTGCGGTCAATCAACGATCAGGTTCCTCAAGTACATAGTTGCTTCGTTGCATCCGCGAGCCCTCCCTCCTTCACACCGCATAACATAAATAATTCAAGATGAATTGAAATCATTTGTATCGCGTTGCTTATCCGAATCTTTCGGTGTACCTACCTGCTACGAAGTTGAAATCACAGGTAATCATAGTACCTAATCGAAATTGAAATCATAGGTCACTAAATGGACAGTTATGACTTACAGCTACCTACCAGTTTGAAATGATATTAGGTATTTTGTAATGGTATCTTCGTGACCGGATAAACATAAAAGATTATTGTTGTTCACTATACAATTTTGTTTCGTCGAAATTCGGACTGCACTGGAATTCCTTTTGAGGCCAAAGTAAGCAATTTGTAAAATACGTCATTCTGGATATTAAGGGATGCGCTACAAACCAAAAATACTCCACGAAGCTACACGATGCCCTACGACGCCTTTAGGGTTCTTCATCATTATCAATTTTCGCCTGAAAACTGTCGGTTGGTATAAGCTTATAGATCATTCTTCAACCCGCATAGATCTACACACCAACAGCTACACACTCTCCAAACGCAATGCGAAAATATTTCGTGAAACGACTGAAATATGTGTTGGCTAAATGCGACAAGACGTTAAATATTAGCGAATTTTCAAAGAAAATGAAGCTATTGCAATGGCTTCGAAATTTAAATAATATAAATTTTTGGAAATTTTCTTCATAGAAATCCGTTTCAGACCATTCTAAAACGATTCCTGAAATTTAACACTTTTTTATATGTATATATATATATATTTATTTATATATGTGTCACTCCAGACGATAACTCTCGATAGAATTGAGATAAACAGCTCAAATTTGCACAAAAAATCTATCTTGGCAATCGAAAGGCTAAGTTCGAAGATGGGCGAAATTGGCCTACTCTAAGGAGGGTTTTGGCGCATTTAAAGTGCGCAAAAATTACCCAAAAATCCCCAAAATGTTATTTTCCAACAAGTGACCCCTCATTTTAAAGGTTTTTGCACGCTGAACACGATGGTGGAATCGGATTTTAGATATCTTGATCCGTTCTCAAATTAGAGCATTTAAAGTGCGCAAAAATTACCTAAAAATCCCCAAAATGTTATTTTCTAACAAGTGACCCCTCATTTTAAAGGTTTTTGCACGCTGAACACGATGGTGGAATCGGATTTTAGATATCTTGATCCGTTCTCAAATTAGAGCATTTAAAGTGCGCAAAAATTACCCAAAACTCCCCAAAATGTTATTTTCCAACAAGTGACCCCTCATTTTAAAGGTTTTTGCACGCTGAACACGATGGTGGAATCGGATTTTAGATATCTTGATCCGTTCTCAAATTAGAGCATTTAAAGTGCGCAAAAATTACCCAAAAATCCCCAAAATGTTATTTTCTAACAAGTGACCCCTCATTTTAAAGGTTTTTGCACGCTGAACACGATAGTGAAATCGGATTTTAGATATCTAAATCCGTTCTTAAATTAGAGCATTTAAAGTGCGCAAAAATTACCCAAAACTAGGATAATCTTTAAACTCTTACCCCCACCCCCTTAGAGTGGTCAGATTGAAAAATGTGAGAAGTATTAATTGAAGACGAGAGTTCGAAGCAAAAAAGGGGGAGGCAAACGATTAGTACAACTCCTTGAATTTACCCACAGCGATCAAATAAATAAGCACTTAGTACAATTACGTAATAACCAAACGGTAGAATCAGGATGGACAAAACGTACAAATTAAAATAAATACGAAGAGAATATACATAGAAAACCAAATTTTAGACCGAAGTTTTCCTTTATTCAAAACCATAGCCATTAATTCGAATATTTCTTTGAAAATTCGCTCATTAAGTCATGCTGCATGACTGATTTTTTGTTTTTACCTACAGACGTATAGGTCCCTAGTGACTCCATGGTGTGATATGAAACCTCGGCGAGAGATCGATATGAATCATTTTAGTTTATCTCAATACCTACCCATGGTTTCTGTGATTTAAGTACCTACCTACCTTATTAAGTAATATGCTGATGATGGGGTAGGTATATATTGCTATATTGTAAAGTTGAATCAAAGTATTGCAGTTCACAAGAAATTCATCGATTCGGGCATTGTGTTGTGGTACTGACGTTTTAATTCAAGAATAACCAGTCAATAACAAACTGTCGAGAGAACAGAAATGAGACAGATTTGGTTATCAAATAGGCAAGCGAAATGTCCCGGTGGGCGGACAGGCCAGCCGCCCATGTCGTTGCCTACACAACCATGAGGACTTCTTGTTACCTTCGTGGTCCACAGCCTCTTGAGCAACGGATTTTGATTCATAGATATCGCGCAAGAAACTAAATTAAGGCCTCAAGCCACATTTGCCAAGTATTAGTTAGCACTCATGAAAATCACACACAAATAAGCGAACTTGAGACCCAACGTACCTACACATCCCCAAAAATGCCATCAGAGTCGGCTTAGTAGGTACCTAAGTTTGGAGTAGGTACGATTATCAGGAATTTCAAGTTAAGCATGCGCAGATGAATAAAGTAGGATTTCGTGAAAATTACAATATATCATCACTGTCTGGGAAAAACTTGCGAATACCTACTCTTCAAAATTTCAGTGCGTTGGGACAATGGAACCAAAAGTGGAAATTTTGATTTTTGGGGTTCTTGTGTGAAAACTGTACACTTTTATCAATGGCAAATTCAAAACTACTTCCGTATGACATCCTTAAAGTAAAATATAGGTAGGAGGATATTCTGATATGGCATGAGTTGGACAGTAAAGCGGTATATAATATCAACAGGTCCGGATATTGTAGCATGATGTAATAATTCAAAATGTCTCTCTATGCCTTCGAGACGGAAGTAATGCTTCGATCAACAATTTCTCGGTTGAAATCAGTTTGACTGAGTCAAGAGCGGGTTCGGCTCAACCAAATAGCAATAAGGAACGTCGGCGGCGACTGTGGTATTTTGATGACCGCAAACTGTATCATTTCTCATACCGTGAGGCTTTGGATGGAGGAGGATTCGTGATGCACCTGGACATTTAGGGAACATGAGATTGCCGGACCGCAACCTTTCTTCTTCCTTCTTGCGTCGAAAACAATACGAAACGTCAGCCGAATTTTACCACGATAGCGGTCGTCTCGTCGCACTTTACGTGAAACTTACTCAATTTCCCCGGTGTTGTTTAAATAAGAAACTCACGCAGAGGGCTGGGCGAACCTCCAAGTTTGCATAGGCGCTCGCACACAAAAATTGCCCAAGGTAATCTAGGCGTACTTGACTTATTGTCGAGTGGTCTTGACTTTACACCTATAATATATAACCCTGTACGTTTTCTCTGGCATATTTCAATACTTTCATCGCTGTCCAATCTACTAAAATCCTGTACAAAGTGATTAGAGTATACTTAGGTAATCTTCACTTCTTTCCGATCTTCTTCTGATACGTCTGAAGGTCTTACGCTACAAGGGTCAGTTTGGTTTAGGCAATGTTCAAAAAACGGTTATGGTGCTCCAAGTTTAAAAAAAAACGGCCGATGTTACCAACAAAAAACCGCTGCAAATTATTACACAAAGGTTTATTATATACTGTATAGATGCGCCTTCTGCGTAGATGACTGTTTTCTGCGGTCAGTACCCTCGAGCTCCCCCCAGGAAAGCCCTAAATCGAGTACTGGAGCCGTCCCCGGAATAAAAGTTTCATACAAATGCGCGGGATTCAATAATTAAATCATTAATAATAAACCGTCGTTTAATAATTTACCTGTGCAGGTGCCCCTTCTACATAGTAGGTAGTATAACAAACCGTTGTGTAATAATTTATCGTTGTGTAGGAATTTACCGTTTTGTAATAATTTACCCATAATACTTCGACGTTTTGCTTAAGTTGCAAAAGTACATTTCAACAAATGCCAAAAGGTCCATCCTTTTCAAATGAAATAATACCACAGCACAACCAACTCGACTTCATACAGCCGGAATAAAAATTTCATCGAGCCGGCCCCGGAATAAAAGTTTCATCCAAATGCTCGGGATTCAATAATTCAATCATTAATAATAAACCGTTGAGTAATAATTTACCTGTATAGGTGCCCCTTCTACGTAGCAGTATAATAACTAACAAATTCCAAAAGGTCCATAATTTTTCAAACCAACTCGACTATATATACAGCCATCCGTCATCATAATCAGGTGCTCCCTAGCGATGATATATCTGGGATTTATACCGTTTCATTCACGATCATGTTGACGAAGCTTTTCGGTGCAAGCGAACGGCTCGTCGTACAATACTCCGGGTGACAGAGATGACTGACAGTAACGCCGAGCTTCGAGAACCAACTAGACCCCGAACGGAACCTACAAACCAAATTTCATTAGTTTTGGTTCATGGTAACTTCAGTTGCTTTTTTGCTTACTTTAGTTACTAACTAAGAAAAGTGCTAAGTGTGGCGTACGGCGGATAGACAGAAATTTTTTATTGCATTTTCAGATTCTGCATACCTTGAAACGTAAAACCATCAAATTTGTGGGAGGGGGTGGGGTGGGGGGGATTTTTGTTTTCATGCTCGATTCCAAAGGTTCATCATTGAAAATAATAAACCAAAATAACGAAGCTATGAACCAACCATCATCAGATGCACCAAGGTGTACAATTCGAGTATATAAGCTGATTGAATCTACAATTATTGAAAAGTGTGGGGAAAAACAAAAAAGCCACAAAAAATATAATGAAATAATAATAATAATAATAATAATAAGGAGAAGAAAATAATTTGTCATAATATGCGGCTCTGTTGAAAACCAGGTATCGTTTATTGGGTTGTTAATTATGTACTTCCATCTAGCTACAGAATGTATCGCGAATTCTGGTAAAATAAACATTTCTCGTTCTTTCCTTTTGCCCTTATTTTTATTCGATGCAATTGCTCAAGTAATTGAGTGCTGTGAATTATTGGTGATTAAAGATCTGTACTCGCGATGGTAAGCGGTTCAATAAATAACTTCATCCCAACTGACCTTAAACTTTGAGCAGGCCGCCCCTAATCGGCGACCAGTCCCGAAAATGATCGACAGCAAGTGGACCAGACCCAGACCGCTCGTAACAAGGTCACTATAGGAAAAAGAAGAGTAGGTAGGTTAAATAACGGCGAGAAAGAAATGTTTGTGTTCGGCAATATGAGGAATTTCTGTTTGTTTCTTATTTCGCTTTGTCGGTACGCCGTGTTTGTTTCGCTCATTACCATAGTGGGTGGGCTCGTACCTACTTTCCACGAGTAGGTTAACGATGGTCTTAGCAACCGGTCATTGTCCTCTCCCGAAATCCATTCAATTCTACTCGACCGTTTTCATCATCAGACTTTCATTTATTAACTGCCAGTAGACATTCTCTGATAGCTATTTGCACAATGTGGTAGGGTTTTGTGATATGGGTACTTTCTTGATTCTTGGTTGATAAAATCTATGGACGACACACAATTAAGAAACCAATTCATCCATTGGGCTTGGACGTGATCGGGCTGAAAAGTCTCGGGACACAACTAGGGCCCAAATGGAGCATGTGTGCGAAAGAA
The DNA here is from genome assembly GCA_954871275.1 of Leptopterna dolabrata. Lineage (NCBI taxonomy): Eukaryota > Metazoa > Arthropoda > Insecta > Hemiptera > Miridae > Leptopterna > Leptopterna dolabrata. Next base: position 42,307,238 of record OX940981.1, read on the forward strand.
CGAATTTTTTAGACCGAAAATGAAGCCGGTACACGTGATACGGCGTACGGCGGACGGCGGACGGACTTTGCATTTTTGGAATCTACACACCTTGAAACGCAAAAGAAAAAAGTTTGAGGGGGTGTTAAAAATTTTTTGCTGAGCGAATACATAGATGTATTATTCACAGAATAATAAACCAAAACCTATTTGAAAAATAGACATTGATGGAATTCTAACTTGCAATATTTAGTTCTCAGCATGATGTCCAAAGGGATGAATGATGCAGTTTCGGTCAAGGAATTTTGTGTTCGTCATAGCGCACTCATTATTTCGAACAAACACTCTTCAGAATTAGGTGCATCACGGTGATGGTTTTTTTAGACCCACGATGCTTTTAGGGGGACACACACAGAGGGCACATGGATGCGTGAGAATGGGGGGTAATGTACATAAGTGCAGGGAGCACAGTGGTAAAGATGACCAGAACGACTCTCACTGAGCTCACGTAATACCGATGTGCTCTTAGAATTCGAAAGTCACTCGAACCAAACCCAAACAGTTGATTAAAAAACTTCGACGCAGCTCCTGAGAGCACCTCCGAAATGTCTTCACCGTGTTGAGGGGACCCATCCCTCACCGAAGGTATTCCAGTTGTATAAGAAAAGAAAAGAATGTTCGTGTCAATAAACCAAGGCACTCGCTAATGGAGGGTACACACTTGTGAGTCCACAAAGATCCACATAGCGCAAGGACTGTTCTCGAGGAGCTCTGCGATGGGGGACGTTTCGAATCGAAGCTGAACCATCAAACCTGGCGTTCGACTCGGTCTTCAACAGGTCATTTAATGGTTCGTCAAACACTGGAAGCTATCGTTTGGAAGGGGGCGATGGGGGGCAGTGTGGAACAAAAAGGATGAGCTCCCGGGCAACAATCCTCCTTCCTTCACGCGGAAATAGGATGCGCCGCGGTTGATGGACCGTGATCTCGGATCGTTTCATTTGCGGAAGACCACTCGGTACTCGGAACCTCACTATCGGAGTCAGAATTATAGGTCCATCACGGATCTTTGAGGGGCATTCTTTTCAATACATCCAAATCCGAAAAATGTTCCAATAAATCCGTAATTTCATTGGAGAAACAACCTCATTAAGCAAAAATAAATCTTTCTTCACGAAAAAAAACTACAGGATAGAAATATAAATAGTCTATTTCCACGTAAACTGACAAAATTTAGACCGGTTTCGGTTGTTACACGATAGATTCTATCTTGTACTGATGATGGTGTAACAACCGAAACCGATCTACAGTTTGTTAGTTTACGTGGAAATAGACTATTTATATTTTTATCATGCAGTTTTTTGCTATGGATTTCCACTACTCCGCCGCAAGTGATTTAAGTTACTTTCTTCACGACTTTTGGGCTGCCAGGTGTTAGGTGTTCGTACCTACCATGGGGTAGGTGGATAGGAACGATAGAGGGATTATACGTTCGTCTTATCACTTCTCAAAAATCATGTGTTATTTTCCATAATATTGCAGCCGAATCAAAAACTAAAGTGGAGCTTTAAATTCCGAGGTTTGGAATATACCTCAGTGTGCGAGCTCTTAATTCTTCGTCAACTCTATCATACTAGAACCGGATTGCTAGGTGCATGTATAAACAATAGAAGCTCAATATTTCAAAATGGCTGTAATATTAGAAGTGATTAGCCGCAGCTAAACATCTAGGACAACTAGATAAATTATGACTGCCATGATTCTCCAAACCGGATACTTATATTTACAAGCACTTGGATAATTGATATAGGTACCTAAACATAACTATAATTACCTGCCAACTCGAAATCAGTTTCAGCTGAAACTTATCGAAAGTGCAGCATTTTAAACATTTTCGAAAGTCATTTGCTTAGTGCTATTGTCTGGAAACAGGCCAAAATTGAAAATATAAGGCTCCAGCCTCAAATAGATATGTTGAAAATATATCGTGATATATAACAGCCCGTGGGCTGTTCCACAGAGAAAAGGACTAGATAAAAACTGTGAATGAGAATATTCTTCGCAACTGCCTGCAAACACTTTGCTGTACATGTAAAAACAACTACGAGGTCTAAGTAGGTACGTGAGCATGCGTGTGAAAAACTGCTGGTGCGGCAGTTCTCTTACTGTTTGTGAAGAAATTACGGGCCTACGTGCCACTAATTGATCGATGGTGTTCACATAGTTCTGAACCATATCAGCAGTTTCGACAACTGCGTCGTACAAACTGTACTGACTACGGACGTGGGAGGACCAATTACACCAATAAAACCGTTCTTTAATCATGGGAAAATTAATTATTTTGAAATATCCATATTTCGCAGTCTTTCCTGCTGGATTGAGATTGATGAACTAAACACCAAAAATCGTATGTTTTAGGATCTTTGTAGGTAGGATTTATTGACATTTTCATGTCTTTGCCCTGGCACATAGCACAAAAAACTGTCACGAAATTGCGTAACGAAATTGTGTTACAGTGCCTTTATAATGATTTCCGCTTATAACGACCCCGTTGTTAGGTTTGTTCATTTTCTACACTTTTTAACCCACAAAAATCGTTCACCACTCGTTGGAAAGCTCTCGATTTAACGAACATTTTCCTGTTCTCCATAACATATTGACTATACGAATAGCGGAGCTATGGGCATAACTGTTCTCATATTTTGTTTACAAACTAATGATCGTGAGTGTAGAAGATAATTAATCCGGAATCGTCTATTTTATTGAAATTAGGTACCTACCTCTTAATATTAATAATGTCAAAAGCAATAGGTAAAGACATGAAAATGTCCCAATGCGTTGCAGACTCGTATGCAAGCGTTTTTTACCCAAAATATCACTTTAGGTCTAAAAAATTCGTTCTTTCGCACGCATGCTCCATTGATTGATTTCTGCCAATTTCATTTGTTCGTATACCACAATTCATTTACTGGCTGCCTTGTCAAATACATAGGCATAGTTTACGAACGATTTCGACGAGCACTGCTAATAATAGAAATGAACCGATTCCCATCCCTTTCGCCGTGTATTCCTACGGATACACGTACCTAACAAAAATACCAGTAAAAGAGACGACGCGAGGAACGTTTTGTGTTCGGGAACACTTTGAAGGCTGAAATGAATCCATTCATCTTTCAAACAATATTCCAGACATCAAATCTGTGGGGGAATTTGAAAGGTCGCGTCGGTCGTTTTCTTAGTTTCTCTTTGGTTTTTCAACAAGAGCCCCCTCATAATTTGTACAATATTCGTAAGACATTTCCTTTGAAGCTTGCACTGCAGGTTCTTTTAATTGCGGCACCTATGATGGATCAGGCTAAATCCATACTTACACTGAATGTGATAGTAGAGGTACCTATATCTATAGCTGTATCTATACGTATTGTAACGTATTTAGAGCCTGATTAGGTACCTATGTAGTTAGGTACATATATCACATTGGGAAGTCTCTTGGATTGGGTCTGGGGAGACCTTTTAGGCATGTGTACCATACTACCAACTGAGCAGAACGTCGAGATTTGTTGTTAGAAAAATACAAAACGTTAGTTATATCAAATCAAACAATACATTTTGCCAACCATGAACACCACGGGAAAGGAATTCGTCATAATGACTCCAATGTCCGAGTGACTGCTTGAATGAAGAGGTCATTACTACGGTTATCCACCCCTGCACAACGTTGTTTCCTCTTCAAAAGCGTTGTTTTCCTCTACCGGACAACGTTGGCTGGCGGCATTCTGTAACGGAAAAGAGGTAATTCGTTGTGACACAATGAACATGGAGGTTGCCACTTTTGTTCGATTCAAGGGGAAAAAATCGTATCATAACCGTAGATTCGAACAATTCTCTACGTAAATGAGGACGATATTATGTTGATAATTTTTGAAATAATATTTTACGAACGTGTTCAGTAGAAAATTGAACTATAGGAAGTGGAACGAATAGGTAACACATTTACTCCAGCGACCAGTTTAAAAATATGCAGTAATGACTGGTGTCGGATGCATTGCTTGAATCAAAACTGAGAGGATACCTGCATGAAGAATGAACCAAAATCAATAAAATTAAGCTGGCTAAGTTGAGAAATTAAAATAATATTTTGACACGTCTCACACCTCTCCTAGCCAGATATTCCACAGCTTCCTAAATCAAGTAAAAATATCCTCATACCTACAGCTCCACTAACTACATAATTATTCAGTAATGAATCAGGTTTTAGGCACGTTAGGTATGCTGTTGTTGTTGAAGATTTTTGGAAGTGGGTATTGTTGCTGTTGTTGTTGTGGGTACACATATTTGGTTCATTAATTATTCGCTAAATAGGTCACTATTTCATACCTGTCCGTTCGAGGTATTGTTCCATACCTCGAACGGCCAAATTAACAGCAAAAAATTATAAAGAAAATTATAAAGACGAAGGCTGAAATTATACAAATTTGAATTTTTATGTACCTAAGTATATGTAATAAAAATTATGAAATAAAATAAAAACAATTTTACAATGTGCAAACTATACTGAGCCAGTGTCGTGCATGCTTGTTCCTCTTGTTTAAAATTGCACTCTTCATCTACTGTACGTAGGTGCTATATTAACAGAGCCCATTTAGGATTATGATAATAACCAATTAGTAAAGCCTTGTCAGCCGATTTGATGGCCTTGGCCCCCAACTCCAATGAATAGCAAAAAATCGTTGTCTGGTAACCTTGAATCCCGTTAAATAAAATCCGAAAGTAAGTAGGTATACAGATTTCAGGGGCTACTGAAGGAGAAATCCTTGACAATGTATGAAAGGGTACTTTTTCAAGTTAGGGCGAAGTTCAAACGGCCATTGTCCCAAGTCGGAATCGCGTCACTGCTGTCGTTCGCGGTATGGGTACACACCTCTTCCGAATAATAGCCTATCGATCTCAAGCCGTGCAACTATAATGATTTTCGAACAATTATGCAAGTTGAGGCAATACCGAGCTCGCTGGAAGGCAAACTAAATGTTGCGCCATTGTTCATCTTGAGAACTGTAGCTCCTTTCGCAAGACGCCCAATTGAGCAACTTGAAGAAGGGATCGCTAGAGGGTGTAGCTTGAACGTTGCCACAAAAAATGAAGCATTCCCGCTGGAAATGACTTGTCGAGAGGCGATTTTTATCTTAATTGTACGTCAATGTCGAGTAGTGGCGATGGGAATGGTTTGATGACTAATGCGGTCGTGATTCTTCCGAAGTTCTAGCTGGACTGACAAAGAGGAGCTCAAGGAAATCAATAAGTAACTCTGAAAGCAATAAAATTGAATTTTTAAACACCATAGTTATGAACTGAGTTGTTGCCAAAACGTATTACGACCATCATAATGTAGTCAGAGATGTAGGACATGCATCAGGGATTTAGCATACTTGTTTGGGAGATGTGGGAGTCAAATCGAATATACAGCTCAACTTCTCACCATCAGTGCTATAATTATTTCATCAATACCTCGACAATTATACTAAATTCAGGATTTCTTTAAGATAGATAGGTACCTACTCCAGACTGGTTATTCTGGAAATAACATAAAAGTAGCAAACCCAGCAGAATTCCATAATAGGATTGGGTGATTCCGGACAAAGTTGCATATTCGATACCAATTGATGCGCTTATATTAGGAACTGAAACGGACCACACAAAATAGGCTTTTCTATGAGACCATTATGGGAGTATAATAATATCAACCGAGAATGAGGGACGCGAAATAACACGGTGGTTATCGCTGTTATTGTACTTGCTGAGATCCTGTTAAAGCAACTCATTTTATTATACGTTGAACACCTACGACATTATTTGAGTCATATGGATAACGATTGAGTAAGCCTGACGGAAATAATTCAGGGAATCACTTCGTTGGAATAAATCCGTTAGTTAGAATAGAATAGAATATCAATTTATTGACAGAAAGAAAAACAAATCACAGAATAGACAATAGTCTCACAAGAAATCTTTCTTCTGTCCACCAACCTACTAAGTTCTTACAAACTTGTGGCGGCTGGTGGAGCTAATCTCAGAGAAAAACGAACAAAAACCACTAAACATCATTAAACACCTATCGAGCAACTCTCAAATGAACAAAACGTTAAAATAATTACATAAATTTATTCCATAAATTCCTTAATTTTAATCAAGATCTTCTTCTTAAAGCTCCCCAAATCACCAAAATCATCAGGGTTAATTTTACAGGCATAGAGGAAGCGCAATACCTTATGATAAGAATTATTCTTTGCACGCTCAGTATTAAGTTTCGGGAGCTGAATATTCGAAGACATTGCAGTACGTGAGTTAGAGATACGGCTTCTATGTTCAGGATGGATACCCGTCTTATAGACAAATAGACACGCTTGTAACAAAAATACTTGTCTAACATTCAGCACCTCAAATTCATTGTGGAGCAAAACAGTTGAATATCTAGCATTCTTCCTGAGTATAATCTTAAGGATAGTATTATGTGCAACTTGCAAAAGACCTATTAAAGATTTACAGGCACTTCCCCACACTAAAATACCATATTTTAATACAGAATAAACCAAACCAAAGTAGATGGTTCTCAGATGCTCGACAGACAAAAAATTTCGAGCTTCACTAAACAAAAAAAATAACTTTCTCAATTTATTAACTAACAACTTTATATGATAATTAAATTTCAAATGACAGTCAAATATAACGCCTAGATACCTACATTTGTCCGACAACAACAAAGGAACACATTTACAAGCTAATTTATTCTGAAAACATACGTATCGGTGAAATGACACTCCTGACACATTATAATACTCACGTTTAGAAAATGAAAACCTAATAACTGACGTCTTGTCAACAGTTGACTTCTTGACGTCTTGTCAATAGTTGACTTCTACCAAAAGCGTAACTATATATTGTTACGCTTAACTATATTCTTACTTACTTATAGCGTAACTATAAAGTTGGATGGATGTAGGTAGGTACTAAGATTTAGGAAATACGAACCATCCACGAAGAATATACCATATTATCATAATAAAGTTAAAACCACCACAAAATCTCCAGTCTACATATCCAAACGAGACCCCATCTGCAGGCTTGTCCACCAACATCATAATTCCTCATTCATTTCGGTTTATTTTCAGCAGTGGAGTTTGAAGCAGAAACCAACCAACAGAACCGTCGATACTTTTAGTCAGTATATAGTCAATGTATAGTTAATTTCAGGATGTTGATGGATCAAGTTTCATCCTATTTAGTACATGCCCATTCTGAACACTAACGAGCAGCACTAATAGATGCCAAGCAGTACCTACTCAGATGGATTCGTGTTGATAATCGCTTTAATAATAATTGTCTGCAAAAATTCGCTAAAAAGAATACTAACCAAATGATGGTCGCGGCAAAACATGTATGTTTGTTACAATGGAAGAATCTCAATAACAGTGTTATGTGCGATGTTTCTACTTTCTTCCGTCTCGCCCCAAAAAAAAGTTGTTTGTCGGTCATAATAATTACCCTGTGACCAAGTTATCCTACGCTCAATTAGCTGCTACGTCCGTGAAGGCCGCGCAGCTGAAGTGCGTTCGTGTGTCGCCTGCATGTACGAGCTTAATTTCATGTCGCGTCGTTCATCCCATTTTTCTTTTCCGTGTCTTCCTCACAATAATAAAATAACACCCGCACTTTCAAATTCCAATGACTGGTAAGTGCGCAATGCACAGCACTGAACAACAAAGGTAGAACATCCCTAATCACTTGATTCTCAAACCATGCATTCCCTTGTATTTTGGCAATTACCTCGTTACCAATAAGTCAGAAAAGAAGCGTTCATCGTGCCGTGTAAGCAGGCCATGTAGTAAGTCGGTTGTTTCAATTCCACGTTTGCGAGTGAGCTTACAAAGCAACAATATCAATACATTTGGATTAGGGTTTACCTACATACTCTGAAACAGCTTGCTTAATAAGTACTCGTAATTCATTTTAAGCAAAATTGGACAAATCTTCAATCCGATACTGGCACCCCTCACTATAACATTGATTATAATTTATTATTATCAAAATTTTAGGTTTCAGTAAGCTAGGTCGGTACCTACCATAAATTATATGAACCTTGTAGCTACGGTGAGTTGTAACGGCGATTCTCAATAGAATGTTCACTGCTTTTATTAATCGAGCACTCAAAATATTCACTTTACACTAACACTGGTTTGGCCCTGAATATTTTGTGGAATTCTGTCCTAATGTTATGTCCTGATCTGAATTACCTAAAACTTTCTGCTAATCGAAACCAACTCAGATTTTTTGAAACGCAACTCAAGATTTTTATGTTCTGAAATGTTTATTTACGGAGAGATTTCGAAAAGAATTTCGGATAGGGAGATGCGGATATAGATAAACATAGTAAGGTCAGCGATAACGAAGATATCAGAGTTTCATAATTTGCGCCTGTAGTAGTAACGGAATAAGTCCCCATTACTGAAACTTTAATGAAATTTATAACGTTCTTAATTATTATGGTCGGCATCATATTTTGTACACGAGAAAGGGTTACTATCAGGGGTAACTAAAGGAGTACTTACATCGTCACATGCTGTTCCCTGATTCTTCTCTGATCTTAATTTCATGCAAAATTGATGACTTCCTAACTACACAGGTAAGTGCACCTACAGCACTGTTAACATTGCCTGTTTAGGTGAAATTATCGGTTTTGGGATGGGTTAAAAAAGTAAAAGTTAGTCACCCATTGTCCTCATGATTATTCAGTACAGCAGAAAGCTTTCCCCTAAAGGCGGACTGTAGGAGGGAATGTCTGATTCGAACTCTTCTAATTGGGTTGCCGGATTCGAACATGATGGGTGCGACAGGATCGCCTTGGCCACGCTTTATCACTCCAGAAATAATACGACCGCGTATGTCTGATTTTACCATGAGCTACTTATAACCACTCTGTGTGCTCAACCAGTGGTAATTATGGATTTTTCTTCGTCATTTCAGTCATTCTCTGTTACACGTTATTAATCAAGGATCAATAATTTCTACATTGAATGTACCTACTTCATAATTAAATGATACCTACTTGCTTATAATATAATTATTGTTAAAATGCCAGTACAAAAGAAGAAAAGAAGGCATTCGTTGTTCTGCCGCACCCATAGGAATAGTAAAGCATGAAGAAGAGATGCCGTTCCATAATGGCTGATAACACTTACCTTGCCTCATATCATCCGGAAATAGAGGATATATGTAATTATAGTGACTTTCGGGGCGGTATAGAACCTATTCACTAACTCAAACTAACCCAACTATTCACCCCTAACTATTAACTACCCCTATTAACTACCCCTAACTATTAACCCAACTATTCACTAACTAACCCAAAGAGACATCTCTTTCAGGTCCGACTCTCTCTTTTGGCAAAATAGATTTTTATAGTATCCATGACAGGGTTATTCAGTAACTTCTAAAAGAGAGAGTTGGCGGCCATCTTGGCATTTTCGATCTCTCTCAGAGAGACACCTAATTAGGTGTCCCCCTCTAAAGAGAGAGTCCCTTTTTCATTTCTCGTTTGTTTGTTAGTGATCATGAACCATCCTTCGTTCATCGGCCACCATATCGGTCATTTTGATGTATGTTTTAGCGAATTTTCAAAGAAAATGAAGCTATTGCAATGGCTTCGAAATTTAAATAATATAAATTTTTGGAAATTTTCTTCATAGAAATCCGTTTCAGACCATTCTAAAACGATTCCTGAAATTTAACACTTTTTTATATGTATATATATATATATATATATATATATATATATATATATATATATGTGTCACTCCAGACGATAACTCTCGATAGAATTGAGATAAACAGCTCAAATTTGCACAAAAAATCTATCTTGGCAATCGAAAGGCTAAGTTCGAAGATGGGCGAAATTGGCCTACTCTAAGGAGGGTTTTGGCGCATTTAAAGTGCGCAAAAATTACCCAAAAATCCCCAAAATGTTATTTTCCAACAAGTGACCCCTCATTTTAAAGGTTTTTGCACGCTGAACACGATGGTGGAATCGGATTTTAGATATCTAAATCCGTTCTTAAATTAGAGCATTTAAAGTGCGCAAAAATTACCCAAAACTAGGATAATCTTTAAACTCTTACCCCCCCCCCCCCCCCCCACCCCCTTAGAGTGGTCAGATTGAAAAATGTGAGAAGTATTAATTGAAGACGAGAGTTCGAAGCAAAAAAGGGGGAGGCAAACGATTAGTACAACTCCTTGAATTTCCCATTTGACATATAATTGTTATGATACCTTCATAGATAGACAAGTACCGGCCCACGTATTACTAGAAGGAAGACGAAAGAAAAAATCTATTTCAAATTATTCAATTTAGGTACTAACAGTAGGAGGAAGAAGGTTAGGTAGGTATCTTATCAATTTATTATCAGTATCGTACGAATATTTGATATTCAAAGGTAGGTAGGTACTTAACATGATAAAAATAATATCAATGAAGAAGGAAGGATCTACCTACCTAGTAGAGCAAATCTTGAACTGGTTTTAGATACCAGGCCTGAAATCGTAGTCAAGAGGAAAGGCCATTCAGAAGGAACAAGGAATCTACTCATAACAAACGGTAGAATCAGGATGGACAAAACGTACAAATTAAAATAAATACGAAGAGAATATACATAGAAAACCAAATTTTAGACCGAAGTTTTCCTTTATTCAAAACCATAGCCATTAATTCGAATATTTCTTTGAAAATTCGCTCATTAAGTCATGCTGCATGACTGGTTTTTTTTTCATCTCTTATAAGTAAGTCGACTGTTCATTAAAAATATATACATAATATCGATTCATGAGCGAAAATGTCCAAGTAGGTACGGGTTAAGAGCTATTCAGTAAAATAGACGAACCTGAGAGACTGGAAGAGACTGTCTCCCGAGGGAGACTCTCTCTCCCAGGAGATTTTAAAAATAGATAATCTATTTGCACTGACTCTTTTAGCGAATAGACCTCCAGAACGACACTTGGATATGTTGGTGTGCAGTTCAGCGGGCACCTAGTAGGTACGTAGGTACATAGCTACACTATGTGGTATGGGCAACAGTATCCATCTAGTACTCGTACTTCTATATTATGGTAGGTATAAGTTCTATGTTATGGTAGGTATGGAACATGTGGGTTATATTTCTATCAGTAGATTTATAAGGATTGATGAAGATTTTATGTGTTGAGCACATTTATGATTTGTGTTTACCTTTTTCATTTCCATAGCAGAACTCCCTAGCATATAGGTGTCCTTCATGGTTGCCGTGATGGATTAGGTGGGATAGGTGTAGGTACCTACGTAATACATGACAATATATTTGAGTCATTCTCGTAAGTTTTTTTTCGTATATCGTGTTCAGTGTAGTTTTTTTTTGTCTTGAGACACATAATATGAAATTAAACTTCTTTACTTGGACTCCAACCAAGTACTGAAGTTTAATTTCATATTAGGTTTCGTCGCATCTAGGTACTTCTCGTTCGAGATAGACGATGTAAGTAGGTACTTGGTTTGCTGTACCATAAAAATGGGTCTGTTGAAGTCCATACAGGGCCTGGAACTTTCCTAGAAATTACATGAACGCACTGGTGAGCCAGTACCCTACTACCCTCTACATTTAACCAAAAATTACAGGTTACATTATGCGGAGACGAGTCTGACAGTCGAATTTTGATTATTTTTTTACGTAGGACCGAAAGGAGATCAATCCGCACCTAACGTAATTAATTATTTCTTTCGTTCGTTTAGTAACGGAATTGTAGATGTTTTTTCCTCACAGAAATGATTATTTGGACGATGTAGTGTAATCCTAACAAAACAATTTTCCAATGGCCACTAAATTCCATAATTATCAATTTCTCTAACATATTTCCGAAGCCATTAGACTCAAGGAGAGAATATTTAATATTTAATAAACGGCCTGAGATGGCAAAAGAGTGAGAAAAAAAACACTACCTACGTAATTATGATTCGTTTTTTACCATTGAAAAGCAACTCATCGTTCCGTCGATTGATTCATATTCATAGTAGGTACTTATTTATTTATTTCTGATCGCGTGCTGACTATAATAGTGAGCATGATTTTTGTAGCATAGCGAACATTTAAACTTACTCATCCGTGTTGACGCTTGAAGTATATTTAGCATATTTATTTGGGAACACGTCGTTCAACCAGATGCGAGTCAAGGATTACGCTGAATGTTGAAGGTATACACAGCTCATAATTAGCAAGTCGTCATATGTAAAGCTGGCGCTCGAAAAGTTTCGGCTCATGCATTGTTAACCACACACATGAGAGTTAATTATGGCGTAGGGAATTGTTTCCTCAATATATTAGCGTTACTATATAGATTTTGTCGGATTTTGAACATACTGCGTAATTTATGTAAATGATTCAGTGATGTTTTAAAGATGACTGATCAAAGATCAAAACTACAGGAAAGATTCCCTTTGACAGTCATTTTACGCCATCTCTCAGAGTGCCTAGGTCTACAGCAATGTCCATTTCGGTCCACTCCAGCTAGTTTCCACCGAACCGAATGATCCAAATTGAGCAGTTTTCTCTGTTTTTTGTTGCAGGTGATGGCGGCAGAAGGGTATTTCTTGCCCCAGCTTCAACCCGCTGCTCAGCCACAGGCTCTCCGAGGACAAGCCCAAGGGTAACACGGTCACGTACCTTCCTTCTTCATAACGCGATTAGCCGCAACAATTTGAAACAGTTCAGGATCCTGGAGAGGATCCTCATCATCCAGTTTTTTAGCAATCCCCCTTTTTTTCAGATCACGTCCAAACCTCAATCCCCCTTGCATAGAAGCATCTTCCGTGTGGATAAACTGCCTTCGACTGAAAGACGCAAAACTTGCCAACTTACCTATAATAGCTAGCTGTACATCGCTGTTTTGTTCGTGGCAATTAAAGCTACCCCGAAATTAGCGTTGAGACTACAACAATTCCGTTATTCTTCTATTCCCTTCATATTACGTTGTATCAATTTAAAAAATATTCCTTTACCCAACAGTTCAAATTATGTGGCGTGATTGTGAATAACATCTTCCGAGTATTCCGTCGTCTTGGAAGCTTTTCCTTCGACAAAACGTCTTTATCTGACGGACTGGTTTACGAAATCAAGTCATATATTCTGTTAGTATTATTATTTAGGTAAATACACACCTTTCATAGGACGGGCCGAGGTTCTTGCGGGTTGGTACAATAATATACACTGCTCTCTAGGCCGACATTTCGACGAATTAATTTGTATTTTTCATGGCTTTATGTCCAGAAGAAGGTACAACATGGACTTACCAATATGGAAGGTACAGTATGGAAGGTAACATAATAGTGTGCAGCCAACTTGACAGGTATCTTACATGGAATTGGGCCTACATCCCATAAACATGGCCTAAAAACCTTGTCTAGTTGACCAATACCACGGGTTTATATTATTGCAATTTCCATCGGTTTGAACTTTAAAGTATTTATTTGTAAATCAACACCTGAATAAGATGTGTTGTTCTTCCAAATGTTAAGTAGGTATGTTTCCAAACTGCCACCAATGGACGAAATTAAAACACTTCTAGTCCAAGAAACATCTATGTGTGAGTCCCCCCCCCCCTTTTCTGAGGTAAATTCTTACATTTCAGTTTTCTAACTTTTAGGCCTTGTTTGTGGGATGTAGTTGCAATTTCCTACCTGTACCTACCTGTCAAGTTTGCTGCAGACTATTATATTACATCCTTACTGTTCCTTCCATATTGATGAGTCTATATTGTAACTTCTTCTGTACATACAACCTTGAAAAAGACGAATGAACTCGTCAAAACATCGGCCTAGAGAGCAGTGTATATTATTAGACCAACCCTCACGAACCGCAACCTGTTTTATAAAATCGAAAAAAGTTGTCAATAAAACTCGAATCTCACTACCTACCTACACTGACATTTCGCTATCAGTATAATAATTCTTCCGGGATTGTGGTATGATCAGTGAAAATGAAGCGGTACATAGAAGTTCTGATCTGCATTTAAGGTGAAAATCATTAATTTAATATTTTTCAATAATTATATTGTTTATCTTTCGTTTTAGGAATGAATTCTACCCTGAGTACAACAAAATCGAAGAAAACCTGAACTACAACAATAGATTCCTTTACCAATCACCGAACTATCAGCATTTTTCGAACAACCAAAGGTACTACTCGCAAGCTGCCGCCCAAGCGTACGGCCCTCCTCATTTGCAGCAACTCTATCAGCAGCCTGAGCAGTTAACTGAGCCTGTGTACTCTGACCTTCGCGACTCACCGATCTACATCCAGCCCCATGATGAGGAAACGACTCGCCAACAGACGTTGACGATCACCCCGCAGTACCTCAACCTCCCAAGTCAATCGCCCAACGCTTTATCTCAATATGCGACGCAGCAACTTCAAGCTAACCAATATCATACGCAGCAACTTCAAGCTAACCAATATCAAACACAACAACTTCACGGCAATCCCGAGATTCAGGGTAACTTCAGAGATCAAGGTATCCAAGGCCTGCAAACTACAGCTCAGACAACGATCCCGGTTTTGGTAAAAGTCAGTGAAAACCAGGCTTTGATCGTGCCCGTTCGTGCTGTGTATGCTTTGCCTGGATTTTTGGAGCGTTTGGTGCAAAGAGTTCAGGGTCACTACTCTGTGTACAACCCAATTGAAAACTTGGTTGTAGACAGGCCTTATTATGTTTCAACAGCTGGAACAGCTGGAGGAATGGGAGCCGCTCCTATCCAACCTGTGGAAGTAGTCAGTAATGCGGATGTTGCTCCTGAACCCGTCAAAGGTGATTTGGTACAAAACCCATCTCAAGGATCATCAGAGTCGGTGGAGATGTCCTCTTCTGAGGTTAATGCAAAACTCGGTGATCTGAAAGAAGAGGAGATTAAAGAAGAAACGACTACCGTAGCTGAAGCTGAAAAAGAGGAGGAGAGCACGACGGAGATGACGACTGAGGAACCTAAAGTGACGACGGAAAAAGAAGACGACAGTGCGACTGATGCAAGCGAATCGAACGATGCTACGACAATCCTACCTACATCTTCTACTGAAGTGTCGCCATCGTCAACCGAAGTGTCATCGTCGTCAACCGAAATGTCGTCAACTAGTCCAGCATCAACGTCTGAAGAACCGTCGTCGACGACCGCACCCGAAGAGAAGCCCCAAGAAGCCGCATCGGCCGAAGACAATTCCGCCACCTCGGACCTGGAGAGCGCAGGCTACACCTATTACAGACCGGCCGTCCCATTCTACTATCCACCCAAATAAAAAAGGCTATCGGCTCAACTCCTTCCCCAGCCTCCCATTACTTTTTATCCCCATTTCTTCGGAACATGAAACGAAGGAATGTTCCTTGTAAGGTCCAGTGAGTCAGAACGCGTAGGTTGGAAGGTCTTCGACCCGGGTCGCGCCGCGACACTGCTTACCTACGACTTACAGTTATGTCTCACTGCTGCCTAGCGAGACGTCTTTTTGTCATTCTATCCCAAACATTGTCGTTGTAAAATGGGTATTTTCGACAAAAAGACGACGTTGAACAGTACGTTCAAATAAATTCTCCGTCATTACATTAAAATCGAACTAAGTTATTTTATAGTTTTGTAAAATTCTAATCATAAGTTACTATTAAACGAAAACCTCCAAGCGTCCTTCTATTCCTAAACCCTTAATGACTACATTAACAAGAACTGAACAAACATTTCATGCATCTTCAAAAATATAAGCATGATTATTATTATTAAGATAATAGGTCAACAAGTGCCTTAATGTGCACTTCAACTATTTGATAAATTAACTATTGAACCCTGTGAATTATAACGGCGCACACTTGTTTGGGCAGCGTCAATAATAAGAACGCATTATTTGCTCTATTATTAGGTAAGTAGTAGGGAGGTAAATTAAATTCATAACTCGAAAATTTCAGTTGAACCCATCCAGTTGTGTGACGTTGATAGGACCATAAATTATGTAAATCCATTTTTGTCCTATTATCCTCAGACTAAATGATAATAAGTAAGTAGGTCTACCTATTAAACTTCATAAAGCTGAATCAACCATATTTCTTTTCCTTGTATGTCTATGGCTACAGTACGAGCTCCTCCGACATCCTGCTTATCGCTTTCTCAAGTCAGAATGCTGCATTGCGGGATGATCCATAACAAGTTGGCGCAAGAATATCCATGCGTTACCGTTGAAAATTCGTGATTTGGATGGCAAAATGTTTTTTAAGGTCAATGAATTCTAGGTATGATATCAATTGGTCAACTGGTTCATAACAATTTTTTTTTTGGTAGGTAACATTTAAATAATCTGACGTTTCTGTTGTCTACTGATGGTTGTTACAAATGAAAACATCTTGACTCTCTTAGGTACCTGATGGACTGAGAGAATTTCGGAGTCAAATATGTTCACGTTGTTACGAAAGTTGTGGAGGAGTTTCATAAACGTTTGAAGCACTATGATACCAAATGCAATACCATAAAGTATCATCTACTCGTTGGAATTTTAATCAATCTATGGGTCGAAACTGAGGGGAGGATCCATGACATTTTCATGACCAAAAATATCGGTTGCTTTAGGATTACTCTTCATTAAACCACATATTTGGACATGAAAATGAGCTTGGTACTCAATGATAGATCGAGTAGGTACCTAGTGGAGAAATTTGTGAATTTCGTAGTCATCCTTCGGTTACTGGGCCGCTGAAAATTAATTCACGATACGACTATAGAAATAATTAGTCGATTAATAAATTCGTGAAAATAATAAAGAGGCCTCTATTATCTGAGGTAAGTAACCAATAGGTAGGTAAAAAAAGGTAAGGTCTCCGAAATAACTAATTACCTTAACCTTCATCCGTTCGCGCGAACATGAGTCACACCGGCGCTCGCGCAGCTGTCAGTTGACCGCCCACGTTTTTTTATGATTACCATGCTGGTTTCTCTACTTTCCATTGCAGTAAATACAAAGGAACTAGGATACAACTCAAAAAAACACATTTTCCATCAAAAACTTCTTTATTATTCAGAAATAATATAGCCATTAACATAAAAATAAACTATTGCTTCCGAAAAAAACGTAATTGGCTTCAGAAGGCCACTTGGAAAATAATTATTTTCCTTCAACTTTTGTTTGTTTGTGGAAAAACTAGATTATTCATTTCAATCAAACTAGATACTAAGGAACTAGAATCAAATATATTTAAACTCATGTATGAATGTTACATCCTCAAACAACCCAAAAAAGCGCAATCGGCATCAAAAAGGCCACTCGGACAATAATTCTTCTTCAAATTTTTGTTGTAAAAATGTCATTTTTTTTCATTCAAACTAGATTGAAACAAGAAAAAACCTGAGCCATTAGTTCCAAAATTACGAAATAAAAAAAAATTACGAAATGATAAGTAATTAAAAAAATTACAAAATACATAATTATCATTTCAGTCTTGCAGGATTGTTCAGTCTGTCTCGCTGTCCTCGTTCTCAAGCAACTGACAATATTTTTGCACTTTACTGAAGTGGTTGAGTGTTTTACGCAAACTTTTTTGCCACAACCTCCACATTCTCGCCTGGTTTTTATGTTTTTTTTTTCTTTTATGTTTTATGTTTCGGATCTCCTCCATCTTCTCCATCACTGTCCATTTCTTCCATTTCTGCTAGCACCTGAGCTATCTCCTCAGTCGTTCTGTGAAATTTTTCCCTGAAAAAAAATGAAAAAGGATTATTAGTTTTTTTGGGTGTATGAAGAAGAGGGCGAGAGGGGCAAGATAGGCAAATGAAGTCGTAACATTGCAGAAAAAATTATAATTTACTAGATAGGTACCTACCTACTTATTTTTGAAATAAATTGATTTTAATTATGTATAATATATGCTATTAACGAAATTATAGTTTACTTACATTTTACGATGTCGATGAAAATATTTCGTCAGAAGTCGCGCGGCTGTCACCTGACCGCCGTCAGTGAAATCAAAACTACGAAAGCGTTCGCGCGGCTGTCTCCTGACCGCCGCAGTCGACACCATCAACTTTGGAACTGTACTGAGCGTAAACAAAGAGGCGGGTCACTGATTTCAGGTGCTGAACGTGCGGTGAGAAGTGTATCTAGAGAATACATGCCCCTCCCATCCCTTCCAACAATCACTGGTGAGCGCATCTTTTCGAAATTCAAGAAAGGCGGTCACTTGACCGCTTGCGCGAACGCATGAAGGTTAATAGGAGGTGTGAAGTGTGAGGTTGATGTTAAATACCTCTAACAGGGAAGGCTCGACGGAGTATTATGTGGCCCGTTAGTTCCATATTCAGAAATCCCTGATTACTCATTAGTTACACTAGGACTTTGTAATAACGGGGACTCCATCGTGACCGCATTCCTCATTTAATTGCGCAAGAATTGATGCGTTATGGCTAATAATATAGCCTAGTCCATAAGGAAAATGACGCGCAACGTCAATCAGTTTAGGTCTATAGTATCCATCTTTAGCTCTATAATATCCTTAGTTCAAATCCTATTGAAATAAGGAATGGGTATACAAGTACCTAACGAAAGACGGCTAGGCCTTGCTGAAATACGAACAAGGTGAACATGAGTAATGAAATAGCCAATATAATCAGGTGGCCCTAGCAATGATTTTATCTCCGGCAAATTTCCTATCGTCGGCGCGTCCCTGGTAACGAGATTTGGTTTGAATGTATACAATTTCATTCACCCTGGAGTCGAAAATGCCTGTCGGTGGAAACTTCGGGGCCTTACTATGAACGAACGGCTGGACGTACGATGCTCCGGGTGGTCTTAAAAAACTCGTAAGTTCAAGAACTATTTAAAATCGTAAAAAGATTCACGTAAAAAAAAGGTATAGGCGTTTTGAAAATTTCAACCCCTATTTTGAACCCCTTAGAGATGACTGACAGTAACGTCGAGCTTCGAGGACCAGCTAGACCCCGAACGGAACCTATAACCCAAATTTCATCAATTTTGATTCATGGTAACTAGGAAAAGTGCTCAGTACGGCGTACGGCGTACGGCGGACAGACAGAAATATTTTTATTGCATTTTCGGATTCTACATACCTTGAAACGTAAACCATTTAATTTTTTTTTCTTGCTCGATTCCAATGGTTATTACTGAAAATAATAAACCAAAATATTGATGGTCGAGGATAATAATTATTTAAAATATTGATGGTGAATTTCTGAATGGATCAGCGCCTTCGTTTTAATGGATATACCAACAAGCAAAACATAAATGAGTTGTTCTTTTGCCTATCTATTGTGTAGGTTTGTGTCATCGATAGTTCTATTTGTATGATAATATTATGTACATTAGTGATGTATATATCAGGTGAACTGGTAGATAGATAGGTGGCCAGTATTTAATACTGTCCTAGAATTTTGTTACCGATGAATATGGTAGAGGATTTCCTGTCAAATTAAAACACATTATATCGTTATCCTGTGTACTGCAGCACTTTTGCGGCCATCGACAACAAATGTGTTTTATAGGTAGGTACCTACTACACCTGTCTAACTTAAAAAAAAAAAAAATTAGGTTGACTGGTAAATATTTATTGGTAATATTGCAAAAAATTAGGTACCTACCTATACCGTAAACTTTATCTTCTCCAGAGTATGAGAATTTTCTGTACGGATGGAGATTCATGTTCGTCCCTGCTAACAATTTTGAGTCATTAGGTGCCTACGTATGTATACTATGTTCTAACACCGCGCCTATGTACAAACGGTCCGAAAATTAGTGTGGCAACACGCAATCATGTTTTGTTGTTAATTAGGATTGTTTACGATAGAAATTTGCCGTCAGTCAAGAAAATACACCGGACCGCTTCACCGCAAAAACGCGTTGTGTTTGTACAGCAGTTGAAAAATTCGTGAACTCATCATTGAGCCAGATCCCAAGTATCATCTACATTTGGTTGTAATGTTCTGGTTTTTCATGAAAACCGTTGCGGGTATGTAACCGTATTTCTGTGAGCTCAAACCCAAACCCTTTTCAAACTCTTATCAGGACGGTATTGATCATGGGTGGTTTCTTACTGTTTTCTAGGGGTCAGCTAACCGTCAGAAAAGGCCATTGCGAACAAAGCTTAGTAGGTAAAATAAAAATAAAAATAAAGTAAAATAAAAAGAACTTACTCAAAAAACGCTGTATATTTTTTTAATTCGCTCGTTTAAAAGAGAATGTCTTAAGCATGTTTTATGTGATTAATTTATTGTAATCTTGATTTAGATGTCAGTACAGAGATACCTACTTTCTTGAGTTAGGGTAAAATGTTCATAACGCCATCAACCGAAGAGGGTGCTCGCCAGATCTAAAAAGATTAAAATGTGTGTGTTACGTGACCATAAATATGAGGTAATAAGGTTGGCAGTGGAGTATTTATGTACATATACAATATGATATTACTGTAATCAGTTCAATTTTGTTCTATTTCATTTAGTTATTAAACGGGTAAGCCCAACTGCAATCTGCAAACAATATTCATTCCAATAGTGGGGAGGGTGGGGGGTCCTAAAATTTAACAAGGAAGATAGTGAGTGATACTACAAGGTATGTTATAGTTAGTAGTGAGTGATATTACAAGGTATGTTGTAGTGGTACTTTTCTGAGTCCGTAATTGATTTAGGTTGATACTTGTCAATAATAAATTATTGGCGCATAATTAATTATACTGGTAGCCGCATTATTACGCTGTTCAAAGTTTATAGAAATTAGAAATACTGAGGCGATAAACGATAGCTTGGAACTCCGAGTCAGTAAAAATAATGATATTCCAAATAATATTGCGTGGCTTAAAGTTCATTTGCCCAACACGGAATCGAGGTTTATTTTTTGCAGCGTTACAGTAAAAATAGGTATAGGCATTCATTCCACTCTCCATAATTCCAAGTAAAGGAAGGTTTCTGGAGGTACCTTCTAGCAGCTGGAGAGAGCCCGAACGAAAGCCCTCTAATTAAGAGGTACCAAGCGCACCCAGATTAAATCTCGTTTCCTCGACGAAACAATGTGGGTACTATCAGTGGATGGGGAAGAGTTTTCAAGTTGATTGAGCCCCATGGAATCTCATTGAGAACCTACTAACCCGTATTTATATGTGTGAGATGTTTCTCGCTAGGTCCAGCAAGAAAAGGGGGTTTTGGAGGAATCATTCGTGTGGTAGTGGGCTCTGTTACATTCCTGCAATGAAGGTATTTTCAGTGCATCGGCGTCGTACCGAAAAAGAAGGGCTGCCTTGCATCAGATGAAGTAGTTCTGATTCTTTGATATGTTACATTTGATGAAATGGTAATGACAAATCCAAGTCTTCAACTCGAAAGCCCTCCGGAGCATTGTGAAATACTTATAACATCTGAAAGGGATTTATAGAAGATTTTTACTCTTACCTGATTTAAAGACCATTTAATTCTGCGTCGAATAACCTCCTTAAAAATCCAGTTTGGTTTAGCGGTTTGGTCAGAATCGGCAGTCAAAATTGGGCATATTTTTCCATTTTGACTGAAAAGTTTGTTACGCCAGTAACTAAAAAACTGCTATTCTAAATGAAAAATATCATATAAAATTCTGCGTTCAGTGCACCCCTATTTTAATTGATTAAAAACTTGAAATTTTAAACTGAGTATTTTAATATTCAACACAGTTTAATACTGAAAGCAGAATTTAAAAATGTGCCCAATTGTCTGATTTTTTTCTTCAGTTTTTTGCTTATAACATCTGAAAATGACGTACAGAAGATTTTTACTCTTACCAGATTTAAAGAACATTAAATTCTGCGTCGAATAACCTCCTTAAAAATCAAATTTGGGTTGACGATTTGGTCAGAATCAGCAGTCAAAATTGGGCATATTTTGGCTGAAAATGTTGTTACGCTCGGTTTCACATGCCAGTAACTGAAAAACTGTTATTCCAAATGAAAATTTGCATATAAAATTCTGCGTTCAGAGCACCCCTATTTTAATTAAAATATTCAGTTTGAAATTTTAATTGATTAAAAACTTGAAATTTTAAATTGAATATTTTAATCTTTAACGCAGTTTAATTATGAACTCAGAATTTAAAAACGTGCCCTACTTTGTCTGCCTATTCTGACCAAACCGCTAAACAAAATTTAGCGTTTAAGGAGGTTATTCGACGCAGAATTTAATGTTCTTTAATTTCACGGAGTAATATCTTCTGTAGAACGCACCCTTCAGATGATATTAGCCAAAAACAGCAAGAAGTCCCAACATTTATCGGGTTTTCACTATTTTTCAAGATCCGGAGGGCTTTCGAGTTGGAAAACTTGGATCTGCCATCTTCATTTCATCACATACAACGTAGGTACCAAAAAATTAGAAGTACCTCATCTGATGCAAGGCAAAATGTACCTACTATTTCCTTGGAGTGTAATTTATTATTAGGTAGCATTAACCTATTGTAGGAGGAAATCTTTCTGGTTGTGACCTACGTCGCCGGAATTCCGAAATTTATTTCTGGAGGGGAAAAGGGTCAATGCCAGAAAAACGTGGGTTTTCGACAAAATATTGTATGCGCTGCCCAGGGCTCAATTCTCTGCTGATTTACGTGTTTCTTTTTGTTCGAGGTAGAATTCAGTCTAGTCGTGCACTACATCGTCGGAATATCGGCATTTATTTCTTTAGGGGCGAGGGGAGAGCACGCGGGATTTTCTGCTGCTTGAGTACACTGCCCGTATTCTCAACCGTTTTGGGTTGTTGTTTATTAGTTTGATTCGGAAATCCGGTTGTGCACCCATCCAGACGATGTGGATCTGGATGGGTGGACAACCGATCCTCGTTAAAGATCCAGACGATCTGCAATTAGTGAGAGTGATCTGTATACCACCAACCCTTTCGTGCACAGCGGGAATACACCTTTCCCAACAACTTCAAACCGGGCTGTAACGGAAACTTCCTCCTCCGCCTAAAATTTTCTGAAAATTAATTTTCGGCCAATGTTTTCCCAACTTGATACCATACAAAATTAAAACAGGAGCAGTTTTACGCAAAGTAAAATTTGGGGTGGAAGGAGGGGGAGGGGGAAATCAAAAATGTTTTGAATACCAGAAGAGTAGGTACCTATTGGATACGTAACAAATTTTTTGTTCCATTTTTTGCCGAGTAACACCTCGGTTTGTAGATTTTCCAACGCTGAACACGATGGTGAAGTCAGAATTGCGATATCCCATTCCGTTATCAGATTAGAGCAGACGAACCAGGAAGAACATCTCAAGAAATAACCACGTTCCTTCATCTTCAAAGTGCTCCAGTTTGAGAATGGAATGAGATATCGCAATTCTGATTTCACCATCGTGTTCAGCGTACAAAAACCTTTAAAATGAGGTGTCACTTGTCAGACTTTTTCATTTTGGGAATTTATGGGTAATTTCCCCCCCCCTAAAACTCCCCAAAACTCCCCCTTAGAGTGACCCGATTCTGCCCATCTTCGAACTTAGCCTGTCGATTGCCAAGACAGATTTTTCGTGCAAATTTTAACTTTTTATCTCAATTCATTCGAGAGTTATCGACTGGAATGACACATACATATATAAATATATAAATATATAAATATATAAATATATAAATATATATATATAAATATATATATATAAATATATATATATACATATAATTTTTGGTGTCTTTCGGCAGTGAATTCAGGATGGTCTGAAACGGATTTTGGTATAAAAATCTTTCGGAAATTCGAGTTTTAAAAATTTTGGACCGAGAACAATAGCTTCCTTTTCTTCGAAAATTCGCTAAAAGAAAGGATATGGGTCACTCGCACTGTCTCAGAGTCATGAACAAACCCTTCTCTGTGACAAAAAAATAATTCCAACCTTTTACAGTGGTATTATTATGTTGGTAGCAGTGGAAACTTGAGTGTGAAGTCACCTGTTGATATCCCAATCTGTGCCTGGAGGGGTGTTTTTCGTGATTTTTTTGGTATTTCGGTTAGAACAAGATGGTAAAAGTAAGTAAAACCTTTTTATATTAATTTGAAATTAAAATGTTTTAGCATGCCTAGAAAGCTTTTCCTTTTCATTTCACTCGACAAGTTGTTTACATGTTGGCCCTGAAAACAAGGTTACCTGGTGGGTATTATGTCTTCCCCCTGTGTCACTACGGTAACCTTACCCAAACTAGGTGGGAAGTATGTGTTCCCGCTGTTCTTTTCTCATCAGAACAATTTCTCAACTCTTTTGGTCAGGCTGCATGACTACCTATTTTTTTCTTATATTGTTTCAGGAGAGATTTTACAGGCTTTTACAGATTTTGGTTATTTTATTACTTATTTTTCTATTGACCCTTCTATTTTACTTATACATAGGTAGGTACCTACTAGTCAATACTGGAGAAGTAATCCAATGATTTTAATACTGCCTCGAAGTTGCAAAAGACAATAGGGAAAGAAACTTCTAACAACAGTTAAGAGGGAATGGAAAATTGATGGACTGCGGTTACACAGCGGGAAGACTGTCTTCCCACCAACCGTAGTTTTCAACAGGTGCTGAAAAAAATAATAAAATGACCATGTATGTTCCAAGTACTGCCTCAAGAACCTCTAAACTGAAAATCATAAAAAAATGCATGCCTCAAAATTTTGTGCACGAAAGAGTTGGGACGTCCACGGTAATGCATGCATTACTCTACGATACGTTTATTAGATTATGATGCTGATGGTCCTCCAACTCAATCAGCGGCCGGTCCAGCAGGAATACTTGAATTCAGATCAAAGTAATCTTATTCTGATTGGAACAAATGTATATTTCTACCCCACAAACAGCGCCAGCATTTATCAACTTAGTATACAGGGCGGTACGCTGGTTCCTTGTTGTAGTAGGTGGCAGTAGAGCGTTGAAGACGTGACTGACAACAACAGTAGGATTCAAGTGAAAGGGGATGATACAGGGTGCGCGTGACGTCATGAAGCAATCGATAGAATCTTTTTGGAAAGCTTTCCTTGAGGTGTATAATTTGGTGAAATTAAAAACATGAATTCAAGTCCAATTTCAGGTAGAAGACGAAATGCACTTGTGATTGCCTTCATCGGTCTAGGCATCAAGTAATTCTAGCTTAGGTCAGTGTAATTAAATTTTAGAACTTTTAGAGCGTCTTCACTCTGATGCTCATGAATATAATCACAGTTCCCCACTTACGAATGACAACAAAATATGAGAGGAAGGTTCGATGCCACCGGCATGTATATTAAACAGCCTACACCCGTCATAAGGTGAAAGTTGTAAAGCGACGCTGCGTTTTATCGGTACAAGCCGACAAGGGGCATTGGGTTTTGGGAACAATCCATTAGAAAGAGGTTGTAAACAATGATGATGATTCAGCCGGTTCCTGAATATGGGCACATAGGGCACCTAGCACCCCGGTAACCGCTCTGAACGTACTGTTTGTTTTCTTCAGAGGGCAACGAGATTGTGACGAGCTGAAGAAAGTTATTCGCTTTCATCGATCGAACTGACAAAGATCGTGTTGGGAAGGTGTTGCGATGAGGGTGGGGACCGTATGCCGCTTTCAGCTCAGCCATATGCCTGGTGGATACTTGGGCATTGAGGTGGGTTCCTCGGAGTTGAACCGGGACCGGCTCAGAGTTGGTTTGAGATCCCCGGCATTTGGTGTTCCACACGCGCATCGTCAAGTCTTCTGTCCCTTTGATCGTTTAAAATACGCCGCCTTCGCAGCGCCGCGGTACCAGATCATGCCGGCCACTATTGACGTAAGATAACCAACCATTCATTTTATATAATTTGTTTTTCTTTCAGATTCAAGCAAATTTGTTTTTGGTTTCTTATTTTCAATAATGAACCATTGGAATCGAGCATGAAAAAAAAAAAAAAAAATTCTAACCCCCTCAAAATTTGATAGTTTACGTTTCAAGGTATGCAGAATCCGAAAATGCAATAAAACAATTTCTGTCTGTCCGCCGTACGCCGTACTGTCCACTTTTCTTAGTTACCATGAAACAAAATTGATGAAATTCGGGTTATAGGTTCCGTTTGGGGTCTAGTTGGTCCTCGAAGCTCGACGTTACTGTCTAAGGGGTTCAAAATAGGCGTTGAAATTTTCAGAACGCCGTAGCTCGAAAACTATCGATAGAAGGGTATGGTTTTTTTACGTTATTAAATTTGTCTTGAGCTAAACAATTTTTTGAGACCACCCGGAGCATTGTACGTCCAGCCGTTCGTGGCTCCAAAAAGCTTCGTCAACACGATCGTGAATCAAACGGTATAAATCCGGCCCGGATATCATCGCTACGGAGCACCTGATTATAATCAAGGATGGCTGTATGAAGTCGAGGTGGTTGTGTGCGATATTATTTCATTTGATAAGTGATGGACTATTGGATTTTGTTGGTAGGTACTTTTGAAACTTGAGCAAACGTACAAGAATTATTGATGGGTGAATTATTACACAACGGCAAATTGTTACACAACTGTAAATTATTACATAACGGTAAATTATTTCACAACGGTAAATTATTACACAACGGTAAATTATTACACAACGGTTCATCTACCAAGAAGGGGCTGGATTTTGTTGATCGGTACTATTGCAACTTGAACAACCGTTGAAGTATTATTGATGGGCAAGTTCATTCACAACGGTTCATTATACTTGACCACGAGGGTAGGTATTGACCTCAGAAAACAGTGATCTACGCAGAAGGGGCATCTATTTCACTCCACATCAACAATTTCCCTTCAGAACTTCATTATTTGCATTTCTTTTTGCCGTTTTAGTTACTGTTTGTCATCGACAGAATTATTTTAGCAACATTTAACTCGCGATTTAGGTCAGTACCTAGTAACAAGTACGGGGTTAGGTACTAACCTACAGACTCACTACTACCTACCTACTACCTACGGATGTACTACTCTATACATATTATGTGGATCCATCCACATAATATGTATAGAGTAGTACATATTACATTATATAGACGGGTTATCTATACAGAGAGCTGTGATCTGTAACAGAAGGGTATTCTGTACAAAATAATAAACCGTTGTGCAGCGTTTTCTATTTGTTTTTCTTTCAGATTCAAGCAAATTTGTTTTTCTATTTGTTTTTCTTTCAGATTCAAGCAAATTTATTTTTCTTTCAGATTCAAGCAAATTTTGTTTTGTCACATTATTCAGTTGACACAATTTATTTAAAGGTACGTATCTTAATAATTATACACAAAATCCCAACTCGGTTCTGGGCCCGTCCAGGCCGTCTCCTCCAGAACTCGTAGGTTCTTGTAGACATAGCTCATCATAATTACAATATTATGATCATCATTACTGAGCGCAGTGATTCTACTTCCAATAAAAAATTAATAATAATTATTAATTATTATAGTTTACGGTCTAAAACATGAAGAGCTTCTTAAATGTCTGCCCAATCATGGATGTGTTTGCAGGGCCGCCCAGAGCTGGGAAGGGCCCCGGGGATAAATTCTCATCGGGCCCCTCCCCACACCAATTTTACAGTTTATAAACAGGAGTGCTGGACGTACTGTTCTACCCTTATTTATTAAGGATCATCGGACGCTTGTAGTCGGCTAGTAAAAATAAAGCCCTTCCTAAACTGTTGTCATTATTCAACATTCTTATTTATATCTTGCAGAATTTGAGGGCACAAGTAACCTGTTTTAAGCCTTGATTCCGAAAACTGAAGTTGAGAGTGACAAAGAAATGACTAGGTTGAAAACTGGTAGGCTTTTGTTCCTGAATTTTACCGAAATCATCAAGAAAAAGAAAAAAAATCACCGAGAAATGTGTACAACTTGTAGAAAAAGCTCTAAACAAACATTTTTTTGCGGGCTTTCGAATCCGCAAACCTCTGCGGAGTTCTGCTCGGTGGAAATCTCACCCGAATTCTCTGCACCCTCACAAATTATTTATTTGTGTCATGCTGTTATTTTGCTGATGATAGGTCTTTATAACGCCTTATATTTTTATGCTCCTTTGAGCAAACACTCTGGGCGATTTTGTTCAAACGAAAAGTTAAAAAATTTAAAGGAGAACAAAAATGTCCGAAATTTGGCGCCCCTTTGAATCTTGCACCCCGGTGCTGAAGCCCCTCCAGCCCATAGGTTAATCTGAGCCTGAACTTGAAAAAGTTATGCTTCATGATTAGAAACAAAAATATTTAATCCCCCCCGCCCCCCCCCCGAACCCTATTGTAAAAATTTACCCGCCAAAAAAAACCTCCTTAGCTGCAAAAAGGATTGATATCCATTTTGCCCGCTAAAATAGCATGCCTCGCTCTTGGATGTGCATAGTATATAGAAACCCGTTCCTTCCCCCCAAACCTTGAAATTACTTTCAACGTGGTGGGGGGGGGGGGGGGGGGTGCATTTTTGGATTCTGCGTACCTCGAAACGGAAATTATCAAATTTTAGTTTCTTTCATGCTTGATTTCTAAGGTTTATTATTGAAAATAATAAACCAAAATTATAGTACGAGTAGGATTTCCATAATGTAGTGCAATAGGTACCTAATAATTATCGTGGAAGTGAACGGAAAATAGGTAGGTACCGTTTTCTGTGTGGTACCAGGAACAGAGGAATAAATTACAATTCTCGAAACTTCATGTACTGTAAATCTCTCCAAGCACAAATAATAATGTGTTGAGAGTTGGGACAGATGGGCTATCTTTCACGATGTTCATAAGCCCTAGTCGTCCACACATTCACGTCAGTGTTTCGAAATCAACCGATTCATTGATGCTGGTAACCTCTTAGAAGTCATTAACCCGCTATTCAACATCTCGAATATGGCTTTGTTGGTGGGTCATCAACTTCAATCAACCGTCGAGGTTTTACTGCCACCTGAATCTCTTGACACGTTTTGGTGTAGCGATTTTCTCCTACTGGAGAAATTCATGTTGGTAGGACCTACCACAATTTTAACTACTCACTACGATCCTATTGTTTGTACCTACCTTGGTTGACATTATTGTCGAGTACTTAACAAAACCATCTGTTGTGTCTCTTCAAAAACACTTGCGGCTGGGCTGTTTACTTTCCATCTGACACTACTGAAACTTATTATTCTCCAAATAACACACCTTTGTATTCGGTTCGGAATTTTTTTTGGAGCACCCCCTCAAATTTTTTTCTTTCTCGTTTCAAGGTGGGTAGATTCCAAAAATGCAATGTCTGTCGGCCATGTAATCGATATCTACCTTAATTTTCGGTCTAAGAAAAACTTTCTTTCGCACACAGGTTCTATTTGGGCCCTATCTGTGCCCCCTACCTCGGCAGCCTGTTCGGAAAACACCAGGGGTGTTATGGGTGATAAATGGGTACAAAATTAGGAATTTTTGAGGTTCTATGAACATGGGCTTGTGGTATCGTTTTCCATGTTTTTTTAGGGCGAGAAGACCAATTATGAAGTTGGTTTTGACGACTGAATGAAGGGCTGAGGTTCTAACGAAGTTTCAACTCTCAAAATTCAATATTTATGTGTCAAAAACTTGTGAAAATGGCTGTAATCTCCAGCAATTTGTATAATAACGCAGGAGGTAGTAATAACAGGTGGATCAAGTCAATTCAATGACAGTTTCACTGATGGAAAATAATCTGTCAGAGATAGCAACCTAATATTCGAGTTTAAAACCGTCAAATTAGCTTTTGGGTGTCTTCACTGAGGTTCCAATCGTGCCGTATTCAGTCGAGAAAATAAACCCATGTGACACAAAATAATACCATCCTCATTGATTCGGCCGATCAATGCGAATCCAACATTGCTAACGCTACAACCGTATCAGATTTCACCAAATTCTCGACACCCAGGCTGTTTGGGTAAGGTCCGTAATAATTATGAAATGTCGGGGGTATTATAATTTGGCTAGTAATTATCAGAACGAATAGTTCTAAAACAGTGAAATGAGTATGTAGCCAAACCTTTATTCTCAGAGTTCATTATATTATTTATGTCTTATTATTATTACCTATCGACGGCATAGATACTGTTCTCAAATTGCAATAATTATATTTCGGATGAAGTAATGTTTCGTGCCTCTCCTGTTCTCAGGTGAAGGATTTCGCACTGCAGTTGATCTCAACTGCCTTAGGCTGCTCGAGAAATAAAGACCAAAGGTGGGTAAATTATAATTTTCGTTTCTTCGTTCGATTACAGCTCATGCTGCTCCGATTGGTTAACATTAAGCCATTTATTTTCTTGAAGTTGGTTATGCCTATATACATAAAATTATAACCGCTCTTGGAGATTAGGTAAGTACCGGTCTAAAGGACACCACTTCATAGCTGGTTTGGGATTTGCATCTCAGATTAGAATGCATTTGATAGACTAGAAATAATGAATTTTTAGCCCAGTCAAGCTAGGACCGTGCCTCCCAAAAATGTGACAAAAGCAAGAGATGTTTTAAACCACTTCGGTATCCCAAATAATCGTATAATGTGAGTTTGCCCTATTTTCCGACTAGGAGTGTTAGGCGCTACCTATGCCCAAAAACTACAAAATTTTTGGACTTTTTTTCAGTTGGTTTATTACAAATAATCGAAAACGAAGTTTTTCGGCAGAATGAAAGAACATTAAATTCTGCGTCGATTGAGTACCAAAAAGTTGAAATTCGAGCTGGTTTTATGGGCTGAATTGGCTGTCGAAAATGGGTAAATTTGACTATTTTTGGCATTTTAAAGAAATTTCAGCGTTTTTTACCCCTCTTAAATATGCCAAAACGTCATCAACGGTCGGGGGGGGGGGGGGGGGGCTGTTGAAGAGGTTGAATATCATAAATTAGTACAATAATATTACTCGCACCTGCCTCCCTCCTCTGGCTATTCATATCGACATCTTCTCAGAAAAACGAAGCAGTTAATTTTGTACTGCAGGTGTAGGAATGAAGGTTCAAAGAAGTAATAGATTCTACAAGTTTTACATTATTGAATTGTATTATAGGAATACATTTTTGAGATAAATTAACATGAATACATACACTGATATGAATTATAGGTATATAAATATGAACAGACAACTATAAAGAGCAGAAATGTTGACTTTGGTCGGATGTGCCTGTCAATGTCGTTGGTCGTTCGTATTCTTTTAGAGGTCGATGGCCCGGGAATCACCTCTTCGAACTCATCATCCACTGCGATTTCGGGGCCTTCATCATCCTCATCACATGCAGTTTCAACACCTACCACTTGTAGGCACTCGCCTGGGTGAATTAGTACAGGCGTGCTCTTTGCTGTGGGAGCATAATATTTAGCCCATCCACCTGCTCGAATGTCAACTGGTACTCAATCGACGGAGAATTTAATGCTCTTTCATTTTTAATAGAGCTGATTTTGCCGAAAAATGCTTCGTTTTCGAGTTATTTTTAAACAACTGTGAAAAGCCCCAAAATTTCGTGATTTTTGGGACAAAGCGCCTAAAGCTCCATTCAGAAAATGCATTACTCATATTTGGGATGTCCAAAGTGGTATAAAAACATCTCTAATTGCTTTGCTCCCAGTTCGGGCTATTTTCGATAGACAGATTCTTGGAGAACAATGGGTCCTGTTCTTTCAACCTTGATAACTGGAACGAAATGCCCATCCTCTGGGAATCTTGGATTGAAAAACATTTAGGTGTTCAAGTCTACTCATTCCGACATGAACGAGAAGTCCAAACTCTCAGAATGACCTTTCGGAATTCCAGAAATAAGATGTCTTCCGAGGCTCTGAATAATTCTTAAAACAAAATGATACAAGTTTTTGTGTTGCTAAGTACCAAAATTTTAACAGTGTTGTTCGATAGTTCTTTGGTATAGGATAGGCGATAGGTACAACAATAATTGTATGTCTATGCTCCGATCTAGTCCTTCGAAAGCTCACATTTTTCGCTTTACTCGCCACTAACCATATGTCGCGAATAGCGTGGCCATCTATCGAATTCGAATCGTGATTTTAGGTCCTGCCATTTCCCTGACGAGTTGAAAGAGGAAGGGCGGCTGGCCTGGGGGAGCGTTGGGGACATAATCGAAGCTGCGCCGTTTCTCCCAATCACAATCAACGTCCCCGATATGATTTATGGAATGTACGAGATGTTCCACCGTGTGATGGACTACTTTTTCGGGAGCGACACAGACAACGCCTCAACGCCGCGGATATGGGAGATTCTTCAGGAAGTGGAAGACGCCTTGCCAGATATTTAGGTTTTAACATAATAGTTATCGTTGTACTTTTAAATTTTGTAAATTTGTATGAAATTATAAATTTTGACTTACGCACAGGAAAAAGTTGAGGCACAACACCAATTGACTGCTGTACCTATTACATGTATAATAAATTATAAGCATACATAGTGACAAATCTAGACACCTGTTGTACAACATACCTACTTCCTTGTTACACGCTAAAATCTTAGTTCTGCTAGGAAAAGCTTTTATGCTCAATGAACTTACTCAAAGCAAATGCAACCAAACTGTTGGAGATGGAACAAAATTCCAACTAAAATTTAGCGTCGTCGTAAACAATTTTGGTTGCATCGGCTTTGAATAAATTACGTTTGTTGACCATGAACTTTTTTTTTTAATTTTTAGTTGTACACCTTTTTTGAAGTCGGTTTTTTGAATTTTTTTTCTATTTAGTGCAATCTACAGATTTTAAAAAAAATTAGTTTCAAAAAGGTGTAAGTAAATTAGTTTATACTTCTTAGTGCGTTTTTTGAAGCAGGGTTCTTTCAAATAATTTTTTTAATTAGGTAACTACCTACTCTTTCTATGCCAACGCCAACGCTGAACTAGTACTACATGATACTGGTATGCTATCAAGTACTGATACGATCATTGCTGGGGCATCCAAAGTCTTTGGCAGGCTGTTTTCTGTCGTCAAATCGTGCAATGTCTATCAAAGCACTGTGTAACTGGCCTAATACAGGCGCAGTACTACTTTTCTGCTTACAATATTAGTAAGGGACCACCGGGGGATGGTCCTCTTCCATGTGAAACGAGATTCATCGAAATCGGTCCAGTAGTTTAGTAATAATCGCACGAAAAACATACTTATTTATAATTTTTTTTAAATGTTGAATTGAGAACCTCCTCCTTAAGTCGATTAAAAAAACCATTTCACTTGGAATTTATTATAAGTAGTAGGTACTTACCTAATACGATTAATTTTTTTCATAAGGGTTACTCGACTCATTTTGTAGAACTCCATAAACTCCATATATGTACAGGTGGATACTGAGTTTTTGTAACATGAATCTACAACGGTTTGATTTTTCTACCTTAACAATAAGAAAGTGTAGAGTAATAAATTAACTTGGAGATATCCCAGTTAGAATAATACCTGAGGAGGAATTTCAAACCGAAACACATTCTAAAAAAAGCAATGAGCCGTTGTAGAACTGAAGCAATATACCAACATCTTTCAGAAAACTTAGCATTATTGAACTTGTTTTGTATCACTACCTAATCCATACCGTTCTTGTCGCTAAAGATTCGACCACTGAATTTGAACAGACGGCTCTCAAATGGTGTCAAATTATGTAAGCACCTATCCTTCCAAGGTTGATTACTTTTACATATTAAATCATCAGTTCAATACACCATTCAATATTTAAAATTGAAAACATATTCTAGATAAATATAAAAAACCATAGGTAGGAATATTTTTACTTTTCACGTACAAATGTTTCTTGTAAATGACTCTGATTGGAAACCTATATCTATTTATCTATAGAGACTTGGTTTAGGTGTCCTGTACACAGTTTCAAGTCTAATAGAGGCGATTCTCGGCATTATTATTATTATTATTATTATTATTATCAATATTATTTTATTTTTCCCCATGATATTGGAATCATGTCTTAGTGTGTTTCAAAAAATGATGTTCACCGGTCATCTCTCTATCAGGATTTTCATAAAGTTGTAGTTACCTAGGTGATTCCTACACCTTCCTGTAGGTGATTCTTGTATAAACACACTACCTACTTGTGTTTCACATCACATTTTGTTCCGAGTTGTTTCGTAACAGAAAGGATCATAACGCGGGGAATGATGAACAAAAACATGATGTAACAGAAAAACAAACAATTTATTTTTGAACGTGTATAAAAAAATAACGATGAGTATTTACAGGTGATTGATGGGCGAATACCGCTGGTGATGTTGGGAATTTGACCTGAAATTATAAAAATTAATAATATAAGAAAGGAATGAGTAAAGAGTATACATTTTCGAGTAGGTACCAATGCAAGGGGAATTTCAAATAATTATGAAGATTTCAAATGTCTATTACAGTCAAAGTAATAAACTTTACAGTCATAGCTATGTGTCATAGCTCAATGAATGATGATTAATTATTTATTGATGTTTTACAACTGACATTGAATTTAGTTTAACTCACGCCACAATTTTACTATATGAATGACAAAGAATGAATATCGTAGTTCTCAGAAATTAACTAAAGTAGGTACCTTCTTTAACAAGGTACTATTCGATGCGAGATGGTATTAACAACACAACATGATTTATATGCTATTTGTAGGTACTATTTAAGTTGTTAGAGTTATTTTCTCTCATTATTTGGTTCGATGAAGTAGGTGTTACCTACCAAACCGAATCAGTTTTCAGGATCATTCTTTAAGCTGTACGTGTCGAATAAAAAGTTAAATAATCTGTACAAGTAGGTAAATATAATATTGAATGGGGAGATCATTAGATAGTATGTGAGTGAGGGGATACGCCACTGCACAACGGAATTTTGAATGAAACTGAGTTATTTTCAGAGTGCACACTGAGTGCATATTGGCTGAAGAAAAACATTATAAACCCTGGTTCTTTCCATTATGATTCCAAAATTCTAGCAAAAATACTATATCGATTAAAGGGGATCTCTAATCATTTAACTTCAAAGAAACGACAAAAAGAGCTTTTACGCAAAATTTTGCCTTACCTATAATTTCCTTTACCACCCGTGGTTGGGAGCGTAAACTTGAGATGGTAGGGAGATCCCAGAGTGTCCGAGGCTGCCAATGGATGAAATTCCTGGAGCCGAGTGGAGATATCCGTGCCCAAGAGATGAAGAGCTCAAGAGGGCTGGAGAAGAGTGGCTCAGAAGAGCTGGGGACGAGCTGCCAATTAGAGCAGAGCTGCCGATAAGACCTGAGGAAGAGTGGCTGTGAAGGGAGCTGCCGATGAGAGATGATGAGGAGCCGCCAATGTAGGCTGGAGCGTAGCCGCCGATGGATGAGCCACCGATGTAGGCTGGAGCGTAGCCACCGATGGATGAGCCACCGATGTAGGCTGGAGCGTAGCCGCCGATGGATGAGCCTCCAAGGAGTGATTGGGAAGAAAGGATGGAATGAGATGAGCCGATAGAGGATCCAGAGAGGATGGAACCCGCACCGATAAGCCCGATGGAAGGAGAGGAGATGTAGCTAGGGGTTTGCACGATCTGAGGAACGTTGACGATTTGAGGAACTGGTACGGACACTGGGACTGGCCTGTTGACAGTGACTGGGTAAGGTTGGTTAACAGGCACGGCTACTGGATGAGGAACCGAGACGGGCACAGGTTGAGGAACGGAAACTGGGTAAGGGCGGCTGACTGGAACTGGATACGGCCTGGGTACGTCTACGGGGATACGTTGTTCAACCGGGACAGGTACAGGCCTGGGAACATCCACAGGAACGGGGTGAGGAACGGGGATGGGTTGAGGTCTGTTGACAGTAACACGCACAGGCTGTGGCACTGGCACGGCAACGGTTTCCTGGCGGTGGCTGTAAGTTGTTGGTGTTTGCGCGATTCCACTGCTGATTCCTCCCAAGCCGATACCACCCAGGCCGATAGACCCTCCACCCAGGCCGATAGATCCTCCGCCCAGGCCGATAGACCCTCCACCCAGAGAGTTTCCAAGACCAATTAGGCCTAACGAGGAACCGCCGCCAGAGATCAAGGGGCTTGCCCCGAGGCCTCCGAAACCTGAAGATCCCAAGCTGGATAGGGAGATGCCACCTCCGCTGATGGGAATGCTGGATCCGGCCAATCCACTACCGAGGCCGTATGCTGGAGCGTAGGACGAACCGATGGAGATAGGTGAGCTCAAACTGCCCAGAGAACCTCCACCAAGCAGGGACGGTCCAAGATGAGATAGCCCTCTTTTGTCTTTCTTGGTTTCCTTCGGTTCAGTGCTGATTGCAGCTGCGCATGCAGCAAGAACGACCAGACAGATTATCTGAAATATACAATAAAATATTAAGATAATTATTTATAATTGGGTGGCTCTGAAGCCCCAGAGGGGTGATTGCAAAGTTATCAAATATTTGTGTGGAAGAATGCTGATCAGATTATGAAATGTGACAAGTGCGGTAGGTATTTGAACCAGCAACCTTCCCCTTTACGCGTGGATACTGTAAGCAACTGAACCATGATGCTTGGATACCTATTCGTAGGTTGCAGTCGGGCCATCTTGTTTTATTTTATTTTAATTTTTTGGGGTGAATTTTTAACGGCTCAAGTACAATAAATTTTAAGCCATATAAGTAATACAATTTACATTAATTTATAATGGTACCCATTGATGTATACATATTAATATTGGCGAGTTTATAGAGAACACTCAATGGCACTGAAAAACATCATGTTTATTACACCTTATATCACTTGTTTAATTGGCTCCCTGGGTCTGATTCTGAGCGTTAACGAGGTAGAGAAGTTATCAGATAACACTTTAATTTCTCAAACTGAAACATTCTCATTTTAGCCTGTGTATTACTATTTGCAGCCTTAAGTGCCTGCCCGATGCACGTGTCCGTTATGGCAGCAATATAACGCTGGAACAAGGTGGAAAAACATTTCCAACATTGTTAGTTATTCACTCTATGATCCAGATGAACGATTTCACAACTCTAATGAGTAAAAAAATTTGAATGGTTCGTGAATTGAGTTGGACACTGAAGATACCTACAAGGCCATAGGGCCATATTTAGTGGCTGCATCCCTTGGAACCATAAGACGAGCTGAGTTCAAAACAAGGAGGACCCGTAACTTCTGTCTATATTTTGGTTTATTACTCTTTTAATAATACACCTATGTATTCGCTCAGCAAAAACTTTTTATAACACCCCCTCAAATTTTTTTCTTTTGCGTAGATTCCAAAAATGCTATATCCGTCCGCCGTACACCGACCGGCGTATCTACTTTATTTTCGGTCTAAAAAATTCATTCTTTCGCACACAGTCTCCATTTGGGCCCGAAACTTTGCAGCCCGATCAGAATATAACCAGGGGGTTAAGGGTGAAAAATGTGTATAAAATAGGGGTTTTTGGTGTTTTAGTAACATGAGCTTGTGATGTATCGTTTTCCTTGTGTTTTATTTTTTTTTTTTAAACGTCGAGGAGACTGAATACGAAGTTGATTTTCCAACGAGCGAAGAATTGAGGTTTTAACAAAGTTTCAACCTTAAATTTACGTTAAATTTTGGTCCTAGCTGCGCTCCGAAGCCTGATGGGAACACACCCAGGGGTTTTTGGGTGGAAAATGGGTGTTAAAATAGGGGTTTGTTTGAGATTTTAGCGAACATGAACTTGTGAGGTATCGTTTTCCATGTTTGTTAGAGCGTGGAGACCGAACATGAAGTTGATTTTGACCAAAGAGTGAAGAATTGAAGTAGTAACGAAGGTTCAGCTCCACAATTCATTTTCATGAGTCAAAAACCTGGGAAATCGTCTGAAATCACCATAAATTTCTATAACACTAGACTTAGTACCAACGGATGAATCAAGATAATTAAATGGCGCTATCAATGGTCAAAGATACTTTGTCAAAAATAGGAGCCTAATTCGTGTTTTTTGGGGGCTAAAATTGGTGAAAGTCATCAAAAACAGCTATTTAAATTACTGCACATGAAAGAAATAATAAATGAACAGCCAAAATTTCTGTAGGTATATCAAGTAGAATAATAAACCCATGTGCCAAGGACTTTGCAGCTTTCTTAAATTATGCAAACATGATGAAAGAATATAAATGATGAAATAATATGAACAGAAGTCATGGGTAGGTACTCATTCGGCGTCACTTTACATGTTTTGAGATTTTCATGAAAAGCATTGCTTCTCAAGAACACATTTCCATCATTGATTTACATGGGACCTACTTAGCCACTTTTGGTAGAAATGCACATGTGAGAATACACTCTTAACTCAACTTCCACCTGAGGCGGACTCAGTCCGTTACTGGTGTGTTATAAATAGTATTCATTAAGTTACGCATTTTATAGTATTCTGTAGAAGTTTGATGCAAGTAGAATGCTTGATAATAAACCTACTTCACGTCATAGAGAAAAGAACGGGCGAGAGAAAAAGCGAAAGTTGAACTGAAGAGGAACATTTATATTCGAGACATTCAATCATATTCAAATGGGGATTCTTTGGCTTCATTGAAACACCGGACACTGCCTTGCCAGATAACATTTTGAAGTAAATACCAACTCGAATACTGGCGAATATTTCTATATGAACAAAGAGAATATTGACTCCGTGTTGGTGGAAAAATAAAAATAAATTGTAGGTATTTACCTACATAGATGGAAATTTGGCATTCAATTCAATTATTTAGTGACATTGTGAATATGAGAATCAAATACCTCATGTGTAGGTAGCTAAGTACCTACCTACTGTAAAAATTAAAAGTTTTTTCTTTTTTTTTAAACAATGGCATGGTTTTTGAGTTTCCTTAAATATGCCCAGGTGGGTTACCTACTCAAAATGAACATGTTTTCTTGAATTACCTACCCACCTACTACTACAATATTTTTTATTAAAAATAAATCCTAAACAAAGAAATACCTATACCTATTGAACATACAATACCTATTGAAAAACACAGAGAATTGAACATACGCGGACCTAGGAAGGTGCCTATCGTATCAAGTAGGTCGGCACCGCTACCTATTAAATACATTTTATTCTGTTATTAAAAACAAACGCGTGAGGGAATAATGTGAGCCAAACTTCGCAAACCGCGGCTGACAACGCCTACATAAACTTTTCGGTTCTAAATTTTTCCTACAATTCCTCATTTAAACGCTCGATAAAACATGAGTGGGTAGTAGTAGGATGATCATTGGAATATAGAGAAGAATCTATGGGGGAAATATCGAGAACAGAACATTGTATTGGACAGCTTATGTTGTTTTGCTTGAAGAAATCTCATTACCTACATTCATTATACCTTGATCCCTTTTATTGGTGCTCCAATTCAACTTGTACCTATGTTGAAGTGATTTTCAAAATCAAGTTTTTTTTTGCCTTGGTAGGCTTAGTACGACTTGTTAGAACAGTACGATACACTGAGAAAAGTTGAATGGCGATTTGATTTTTAGTTAAGAAAACCTATTTAAATCTTCGCTTTGCAAAAGCTATGCACCTATCTATCTACCAATTTCGAAAACAATATTGAAATTTCTGTGTTTCTCCTTACCTGTTTCATGGTGGGAAGATGTGAATGGAATGACAATTTAGTCTGAGCGCCTTCCAGCTTTTATACCGAATTAATTCTGACACAAGAAACAACCCCACCAACTCAGAATTTGTCCACACTGACGAAACTTACATAATATTGGCCATCTTCTTGATCCCCAAGCGAACGGCGTTTTGACCTTTAGGGATCCAGATCGTTACATGTGGAGCCTCCTGGTGACCCATACACACGGCTGGCGCAAGGGATGCAAAGATTTGTGACCAAGATGTTGAGTAGGTTGCTTCCGTAACAAAAAGATATTAAGGACCAGTAAAGGAGATGGAAGGTAAAAGCAAACAGGGTGAGGATGAGGCCATTCCGTCTGGTCGTATCAATGCTGTATCTGAAGTGTCTGGCCTTTCTAATTTTTCGGGGTCCGAGAGAGGATATTGAATTACCTTAAATAGCCTCCAATAGCCGAGAATTAAGTTTAAAACTTGAAAAACGAGGCAGATAAGATTACTGTAGAAGTAGACCAAAGTCCCGTTAATATCTTCATAGCTATTCCAGTTGTTGAAATGGTTAGTTTTTCTATCAAGGATCCAATGAGACAAATAAGAAGAGCATATCAGTTAGGGAGGTAGGTAGGTAAAATTAGTTACGCAATCTTGGAATGTAAAAAAAATTGATCGACTGAATTTTAATTATTTTGGAACGCAATCATGCAGTAGGTACCTACCTACATCTTGAAGTGATTTCTAATTGCCACTGAGAATTTATAGGTACCTACAGTTTACTGTCTGTGTACGGCTTGGTTTATTAGAATTAGGACAGACGACAGACTCATTCCATGTCATGTCATGCAGTAGGTACCTACCTACATCTTGAAGTGATTTCTAATTTCCACTGAGAAGTTATAGGTACCTACAGTTTACTGTCTGTGTACTGTGTACTGCTTGGTTTATTAGAATTAGGACAGACTCATTCCATGTCATGTCTGAGAGGACGATTTGACCGTTTGATTTTATAACTGAATCTCAAATAAGTATGTAGGTACCACTTACAACATTGGGAAGTAAATCTGCAATTACCTAGTAAGTGGTTTCTCTGACCACCTAATCGTTGAAAGAACTAAGCACAGGTACTTACATAGGTCACACAGGAGACAGTACATAGGTACTGGACAATTATAATAGTACTTATTCAGCCAATTCAGCTTAGTTTTTTTAAACTAAAATTGGAGCTACCTAGGTAAGTTTATTTTTTCTAATTTTGGAAATTTTTATTTTACATATATTACGGAGAAGCTTGTTGACTTGATTCAAAATAGTTTTTCAATATCTGGTTTACATCACACACATGATAATTTCCATGATGGGATCGAACTTTGACGATAGATTCGGCGTAACTACCTAACACTTAAGTACACTACATAATATATAATATATCAACTATATAAATATTGATAGGTAGCGGGACAGTGTTTTAGGTACCTACCTACACTTTAGTTATTGCAAGTAGGTTCGTCTAGTAGGCAGGTATTATAATTATAATAGGTACCTACTTTCCGTAATTTCATGAAAATTGTTACAGCTAACTTTTTCGCAGTGCACTGAACGAATCCTTGTTGGGTATCCTCTTTTCCGATTTGCGTACCCGACTACTTCATTGCCTAATATTTCTGGGTGGTGAGAGTCGTCTTACCGCTCTGATTTAAATATTATAAATATAGCAGGTAGTGAGTCAAGCTAATAACATACCTACTTACTTGGCTGACAGTTTCGCAACCGGTGGTTTGATCTGATTGGTCACAGATCGGATTGATCAACGATTGAAATGCGACTTACTCAATTCGGTTCTTCGAGTCCATCAAATAACGGTGAATAAATTGTACTCCCAGTTGAACGTCTTGATAATAGGTTTTAGATCTTATCTAAAACCTAAAAATTAGTAAATAGGTAGCCTACCAAGAACGAGTCATTTTCCTTGTGCAGGTAGGTGCCTACTCGTATATCTACTTTTTCATCATCTAGGTACTTTCTCAATATAACTATGTAGCCCAATCACCAATGCCTCAATATAGCTATGTGACCTAACAATACTTGGTCAAGTTATTCCATCATGTTAGGTATACATTGGTCTCCAATTACCTATAAACTAGTTATATAGTGTACCTGCATACCTACCTATTAGTATGTTGTAGGAAGGTAGGTACATACTACTATTAAATTAATCCAATTGGAGCTACCTATGCAAGTCAATAATAATTACGGTGAAGGTAAGTAGTCATTATTATAATTAACTGACTAAATAATATTAGTTGACGATACCACGACGTAGGTACCACCTCGAGTCATTTGAATATTTTGAGCTAGTTTATGTACCCTATGCTTACCTATCCCAATTTTGACATTGCATACAGCAATCTTTCCAGTGAAGGTTGCCCCAAAAGATGACTCTGCAGAGAAGAGGTTATAGTAATTATATCCTCGTATGGATGCCACTTATTCACATTTTCTTTAGAACCCCGAACGTCTGTTCGTATTGTGAAACGTGACACTATAATCTTCATTCGTCAGATGAAAGTTGTTCTGCCAATCTCAAGAACGGCCGATTCAAACGTAGTTTCTTAAAATTCTTCCCGAACCTGTTTCCATTTTCACGAACCGCGCACGATTCTGGTGGCGTGCTCATAACAATAATTCGAAGGCGACCTCTGATGTTACCAAATGATTCGCCCTCCATTGACTAGGCGCCACAATTACCTTTATTATATTGCACCAGTTATAGGCAACTAAGTTCTGTTTATTTGCTAAATAATTATTAAATTATAGTAGTCTGGCTAGTCTCGTAAATGACGTGGAAGACTCACTCGTACGAATAGTAGTACATTAATGCAAACAACAATACATACTATGGGTATGATGAGGTTCAACCTACCTCATCAATTTTACTACCCAGAGTGACGAAAATAATTGGGAGAAGCTACACAAATGAAGAACAATGCCAAAATCACGTATTTTCCACATGAAAACTT
The DNA here is from genome assembly GCA_954871275.1 of Leptopterna dolabrata. Classification (NCBI taxonomy): domain Eukaryota; kingdom Metazoa; phylum Arthropoda; class Insecta; order Hemiptera; family Miridae; genus Leptopterna; species Leptopterna dolabrata. The sequence continues at coordinate 42,349,768 of OX940981.1, forward strand.
CATTTTCTCCATTATTTTGCCAAGATTTTCAACTTTTGATGCCATTTTTGAAATCTACGGGTAAACTGCACGTGAGCTCATCTAAAAGCTCACATTTAATATTGTCCTCTAGGGGCTCAAACTTACACATTACAAAAAACGAAAATTACGAGAAAACTTCGAAAATATTTCTATAAATGAGTAATTTTGACCTTGCTTAATATTTTAAGTCTCGATACATCGTGCATCGATTGACTTCATTTATTTAATTTCCCATTACATGAATTCAATAAATTTGAAGTCCTTTATCTTCTTAAACTTCTTTCATATCAGGTTTACTTGAAATATTGAAAGGGTTCATAAAAGCAACCCCAAGTGCCCACAGGTACCTACCTCCACCATTCATCCTGTCTTTGACAGGTTTTAATTCTCTAATGGTTGAATCTGTTACCTTGAAAAATATGGGGGTAAAGCTATGTAAATTCCTGTTATCCTTCATTATGATGCTCAGCGCAAATTCGTAATAAACTACCTAGGATTAATAATAATTTTAAAACCGCCACCAGCGGCCTCTATTTAACGATTACTTGCTATCAAACGACTTAATTATGGCATTTTAAATAATTTGTAATATCTTTCAATTTAGGTACCTACTCCTAATGTTCCATGGTTGATATTGTTACACAAGTTGTTTTCCTATTCAAAAGACAGTTTTATCATAACCTGTGGGCACGTTACATAATTAAGTTAGGTATTTACCTACCTACCTAATGTGCGAGTAAAATACATTAAAATTCCTAATAGAGTAAAACCTACAATATTAAGCCAACACAGGAATTTGTTTTTACGTATACATCGATATTTTCGACGTCGATATACTGGTGTATTGATAGACCATTTAGGTATGTACCCTAAATGTAAATCGACATTCGATATTGATAGATTTCAATTTAAAACCCATCCCTAGGAAGAAGTTTCTGGCCAAGTTATATTGAAATCGGTCGGACCATTGCGAAAGACTCTGCATTAAATAATAATTAGGTGTAATTATATAATTTCGGCTGATCTGTGGACCAACTTATCCAAATGGAGGCCTGAGCCAACGCATGGGTGTCTATTTGCACGGGTAACTGAAGCGGTTTATTTTATTTTTTAAATGAAAGTAGACTCCATCCTGAGAATTTCGAGACCAACTGCACTCTCCTACGATAAGTAGTTCTTTTTCTGCGATTTTTCAAAATTTCCAGAGGTTCCTACGTCATTAAACCCTCTTGCCTGGCAAGAACCCCGTTGGTAAGAGGGGAACCTCTAGAAAATTTGAAAAATGATAGAGAAAGCTACTTATCGTAGGAGCGTGCAGTTCAGGATGGAATCTACTTTCATGTAAAAAAATGAATAAATACGTGCAAATAGTCCACTGGATACCAACGAATAAGTAGTAAAGTTAGTAAGTAAATAGTGTAATTAGATAGACAGAACGAGATATTATATAACATTGTGAGTTTTTAGTGAATTTTCAAGAAAATGACGCTATTTTTAACAAACATTTTTGCATATATTTATTTATTTATGTATCACTCCAGATGATATCTGCTGTTCTTGGGTACATGATAAAAATTCCAAGTTCCCCAATATGTTCGCATTGCCACACAAAATAATGAGTTCGAAGATAAATTCTGAAGGGGTCAAATTTGATGTTTTTTTTAATGAGGGGGGGGGGGGGGTCAAAAATCTGTAAAACTGGCAAAAATTGCGAACAATTAATATTAAATCACTGAAAGTGGTATGGAAGGGTGAGTAAAGACGGAAAAATACCATTTCAGTTGTTTTTCATACAGAATAGGGGTAAAATTTGACTTTTTAGGGGTCAAAAATTGGCATTGAGGGCTAAATCAATATTAATTCACTTGACGTTGTGTGGGATGGTGACTCAAGACGGACTGTTTCCATGAGAAAATTACTTTTCTCAAAAAAATGGTGGGTCAAATTTGACAATTATGAGGTAAAAATGGCTAAAATCTCGAAAAACGTACCTATATAACTTTACGAAAAGTGGTATGGTTTCTCGCTATATCATCTTTTTACACTATATCACGAACATTTCTTTGAAAATTCGCTCTTATAGCTATGCTGCATGACTGGAACTTCTTAATTTGAGAGGTCAATGAGTGATAACCAATAAATAGAGAACCAGTATATTTTACATTCCACGGAATTGATACCATGAGTGAGATGCCGTCGAAATCTGTACAGTAATTATTATTTATGACAACTACATCATTCTACCGTTTGTAGGAAATTTTGATACATTTATATTAATTGCATTCTACGAAACGACCCACGTAATTGCCAAGTGAGGTTCGTACAACGCAAATATTTCTTAGTTTAGATCACAGGTGGTGGCCAGTCCAAGGAGCCCAATTCAGTTCAGAGTAGGTGGGACGTAGATGGGTCGCAGGTGGAAATTCGGTATCAGAGGCCTTTGGAAAGGAGAGACCTGGGAGTCGTGCACAGCAGCAATCGGGATCGCTCCCAAACCCGTTGCCCTCGATGACACCGACTCGGTTGGCACTGGTGCTGACTGTTGAGCGGCCGCTGTCAGCTGGGCGGCCCCGGCTTCTACTCCCTGGTCGTTGCTTTGCTTGAGCTCGTCAAGCTGTGACTTGACGTTTTCATCGACTCGTTCGACGGGCTGAGGGATCTGATGAGGAACTTGATGAGAGAAGTGGTAGAAGAAAGCACGAGCTTCAGGCACTTGTTCGAGGATTTCTTCAGTCAAACTCCGCCTTTCTGCTTGCTGCACATTCTGCTTAACAGGCGCTTCCGTCGTATCTTCCTTATCCATCTTATCGGACGCCTGCTCCACCTGTTTAACAGGAGCCACGTCTGTGTCAGGGACCTCCTTTTTGTCAGTTGCCTTACTGGAATCACCTGATTCTTTTATCTGATCAGTTTTCCCCTCCTGTGGTTCTTCAGGTTTCATTGCCCTAGACTCCACGTTATCTGTACCAGACACTTCCATACTCATCGGCTTGATTTCTTTCCTTGAAAGATCCTGGCTCTTTCCCCTGCGGTCCCATTCAGTGCGGAGAAGTTCAGGGTTTTCTATGGCCACAGATTCGTCATCTTCACTGTCTTCGTCGTTTGAAACGTCTTGTTCGACCGGTCTCTGTTGGGGCTGGTTGAAAGGAACTTTCTGGTATTCGGGGGACGGGTCACGGTCAACGCTGGCATTTTCAACGATGACGGTGTCGTCCGATGGAGGAGCTTCTTCTTCCCCGACTTCTTCAGATGACTGAGTGTTCGGGTCTTCTTCATAATCACCGCTTGGATACTTCTCAGCTTCATGATCACTGGGGGAAAACGAAAAAAAGACAATAATTCTTCATAATGGTTTCTGGAAGAAACCATGTAAGTACAACAGGTTTAGCTAAGTACAATCTTGATTCAGCAGAAATCTGGTTATAACAACATTCCCCCTGCTGATGAAGAAATCAGAATCTCAACGTCGAAGGGTGAGAGGTTGGGAAGTTTTGTGTTCCCAGAACATTGCCATTTTTGGGAAATATTTGCGATTCTAATCCATTTCAGAGCATTATGAACCCAACCCTAGATTTGAACTAAAACTATATTTATCCTGAATGTATCTGACCTTGGCCACCAGATGAAAAATTCTCTATTTTGTATGGAAAACGAAAGGATGAGGTAGAAGAAGGGTGGATTTCACTTACAAACATCCCATAGAGTAATGCATGCGTTACAGTGGACGTCTCTTATGGTGGTGTATAGATCACTCTCACTCATTGCAGATCTGCAATGAGCTTTAACCCAGGCTGGAACCCCCCTCCCCCCGCCGGTAGTGCACAACAGAACGATTTCTGAATTAAATTAATAAACAACCACCCAAATTGGTTGAGAACACAGGCAGCGGACACAAGATTTGCAGAAAATCCCGCATTACCCCCCCCCCCCCCCTTTGGTATGGGTGCTACGCCTATGGGACCTAACGAATTTACTAGCATCCAAAGAACTTACGGTGAGTCGTCGAGCCCCGCAGCCCTCAATGTTGCCAACGCCGCCTCGTAGAGCCTGAAGTGCTCCGCCCTCGCCGCCCTCACTTCAGGAGTGTACTGCGCCTCTTCATTTACCGCGACAGGCAAACTGTTTCCAGCCATGTGGATACCGTTGCCTTCGTCCCAGTACTGCATCTACCAACACAACACAACTGTAAGTCGATAGATGTACGTACCACAGTGGGGTTATTTCCCACGAAACATAAACTTTGTGGTGAGCATCAACACGAAACATCAACTTTGTCGTACCTGCAGACAATAATTTCATATTTTTGGCAAAGTAGGAAATACCTCTCTGTTTGAAAATCAGATTCCTATTGAATGTTGGCACATAGGTACCTCTCCTACTACTCTAAACACAAAAGCATAATTATTTGAGTGGTGACTGGTAGGGTTGGTTTGGGTAGGTGAAGGATAGAAAGGATGAGCTCTTAGGAGTCTTTTGCTAATGCCCCACGGTTATCACCACAACAGGCGCCAGGAAGAAGAAGGCTAGTACCCTGCTGTTATCACCATAGTAGTTGCTAGAAGAGAAGGAGGCGTCCCACAGTTATCACCACAGTAGGTGCTAGAAGAGAAGGAGGCGTCCCGCGGTTATCACCTCAGCAGACGCCAGGAAGAAGAAGGAGAATACCTCGAGGTTATCACCACAGCAAGTGCAGGGAAGGATAGGAGGGGGGGGGGGGGGAGAGAGAGGCGGTCGAGAGAGAAGTCGTAAGTCGGAGATCAAATGAGGAGCTGGGCTAGCCAGGCGGTTTATAAAGTTGCCTCCACCTCGCCCTCTGTCTGTCAATGGCCGTTGTGACCGTTGAGAAACGGTGGGGAGCTGGATGGAGGGGACCCTCCTTCTCCTTTCCCCGAGGCGTTGCCCAGCTCGTCATTCCCCTCGTTTATTTGGCTAAATCTTTACCTTTTTACATAGGACTGATAAATGTAGAATTTTGAGGGGTACCACGACAATTAGGAACCAACAAACCCAGATTTATCGAATTTTTAAGCAAGAATTATTTAGCTTCTTTGAGTTTCAGATGTATTTTTTATAAATTTAGTCTGTAGTATAACTGTCGATACATTCATCATTAGCTGACAAAAAACTGATCAAGTGATACTATAGTGAATGTGGGAGTGTTCCAGGTTATCTACATAGAGGTAATGAGGCAAATCAGAATTGTATTCTTACAATTCTGCCAAGTGCTAATTGGGATAATATCCATAATTGGGTAATAATATGATAAATACCTCCATAATATTATATGTATTTATCATGCTAATTTTTCATTTTTTCTTAATTTTAGAATCAGATTGACAATTTCATGCTCGTTTTAATTTGGTTCGAATTCTTTCAAAAACCGTACACATGGCTACCTTCGTTTTACAGCCTATTTTAAATGCCATTATAATGCACACATTATACTGAACTTACACCCTTCGATATAGTTTCA